>DWKL01003259.1:0-11699 GCA_018249415.1 Phareas burnsi
AATGCATCGCCGGCTTTGAAGTAGAGCTCTTTTTGCTCCTGTTTTGAAGAGCCCCGTGTCATAGCGTTCCGAAAATCCGTCAGAAGGAAGTTCATTCCACATCTTGCACGTACGCGGTAAAAACGAACGCACAAACCAAACAATGGAGGACCGCCACGAGTCCAGTTGATGTGGATAAATTGCTTGAAAAAAGACAAAAAAGCGAGGGAAACTAATTACATTAATGAAAAGTACGATAAACAGTTCGGTGTTTGTTTAAAAAGACAGAGATTGCCGCATATAAGCATGTATGTCGATAGAAGACAGTGTCCACTTTCCATCAGTGGATAGCTTGGTCATGTCCTACTTCGATGTAATTTTAATCAATTACACCAACCAAATTAATTTTCTTGGGTATTAACACTTCGGTCGACATAGCAGGATACCTATTTTATTTGGTCCACGTTAGAAGTTTCTATGGACGGGAGGAACCAATTTATCATCAACCTATAATGTTCAATTACTGGGCATAGGGCTTAGAATGAGAAAGGTTAGGTCATAGTTTACCGCTGGTCAAGTGCAGATTGGAAGATTTCACACACCTTCGAGAACTTTATAAAGAACTCTCACCATAGTGTTGGTGGAAAGAGTAGATTTCTTTACCATGTTTTCCATCGCCGTTAATGCAATGATAATTTATTTCTAATACGCATATAACTTTGAAAAATTGTAGGTGCGATTCGAAACTCGGACACCCAGCGTTAGTGGCAGGAATTTTAACCACTAAGATAGCACTGCTTATAGGCTATCACTGCTTATAAAGAATTGTTCAGTCTAATAAATCAGATGAATTTACCGAATACATTACGCGTCTTCAAACTTCAAAAAAGTGCATAAAAAAACGAATGTAAAAAGTATTATGTCGCATAGCGTAAGTGTAGTTTATGTAAATATTGGCTCCAACCCTTTCTACGTCCCATTGCTGGGCAAGGATGTTTCCAAAACTATAAAAGCCTGAAGCGAACTCCGTATTACGGATTGGCGGCTGTAAATATTGTAAATATAAAAATTGTAAATATTGTAAATGTAATAAGTAATTAAATATTGTTAGTATTAAAATTAGTAATTAAATATCGTTGTAAATTAATATATAAATCAATAACAAATTGCTCAGAACAGTATAAAGCAGTAAAAATAGCTAGCCCCATTTTCTCAACTTAGATCTTTTGTCACCTTGAATTTTTATTCGAAGCTGGGAAAATAATAACGCTGTACCACATACCTACAAGGGATGAGAATAGTAACAATGTGAAACGTTATTACGGAGTCATCTAAAATACATGTAGCCAAACATACATCACAAACGTAAACCAAATTGAGCGCAAACAACTTTAAATATATGCGTATGTGTGCACACGTTCATACGTAGAGGACATTAGTATTAGTGGGTTTCGGCCTTTCAAAGGCCCCTTGGATCGAGGGGGCACGTTTGGGGTAAGATTGAGCGTGGGCGGGCGAGGGGAAGGGGGTGAAATTCCAAGATGGCCGCGGACCGTGCCGGCCATAAGGGTAAAATAGAAGCCTTTATATATTTATGTGATATATACTTATATTGGTCAGACGGGCCCGGCCGAGCCCGGCTATCGATTTGGAGACGTCTCTTTGTTTCGGACTGTTCACCTTTGGGAAGGGTTAAGTTTACTTAAGCTCTTTAAGAGTACCTCCTTGGGCTGTTTTCATAGCACAGAAGTAGCAAACAAGCGTGAGTCCATCTGACGGTAAGTGGTCATTGCCGCGCATGGACATCCGGAATCATGTCTAATTAGAATTGCAAAGATGCGTTATTACTCCTCAGGACTGTGTTCGAAAGCCTCGTATATGTATTTTCCTTTGCCAAACTCTTTAAAACAGAACACAGTAGAGTTTAACACTTATAATTCGTTATATGAAATACAGTAATAAGTATGGCGGTGCCCCTGGAGTCTTCAAACCTTCAAAACTTACAGTATATTTTTGTTTTAGACGTAAAAAAACTATTTTATTTATTGATTGTCTTTGTTTCCTATATCATAACATAATGGTTTCAGAATTAAAACTTCTTGTTCAAATGTTCCGGTAATATTTTTGCTTCCATGTGTTAACGGTCTTAAATAGCTTTCTAGCAATAAGGTACCTTATTGTAAGCTACATTGAGTTCAAAGTTAAGTCAAAGAGGTAATTAAGATTTAGAGATGAAAAAATGGTTGAGAAAGTATATCAAAACTGTTTTTTAATTAGGCTCTACATCATGGATAAAATTTGTAATTTTTTTGAGTATTAAATTAATATAGTGACATTTTGTATGCCACATAGTATTTTTTTAAAGTCATTATTGTTTCTCCGGATAGTATTTATGTGATAGCTTGGCCAGATTTCTATTTCGGATCTTAAGATTTCGGACTTTCGCCCCGAGTGTCCGGGAAACAAATCCCGCACCCACGTCTGATTTATCTAAGTTATGTGCGTATTAAAAAATAATTGCCATTTGTTTTAATGGTAAAGGACAACATCGTTAAGACACCTATACATCTTAGAGTTCTCTGTAAAGTAGATAAAGGTATGTGAAGTCTATCAATCTGCAATTGGCCAGCGTGGTGGACTATGGTCTAAACCTTCTCATTTTTAGAGGGGAGCTCTGGTTAACAGTGGAAAAGTAATGGGTTGATGATGATCATGTTGATGAGTATTCCCGTACAGAAAACTTGATGAAGGATTACCGTAAGCGTAGAGATTGAAAATACGCTGACTGATCAAGGATATAGGGTGTTTTAGTTCGAACTGTTGTGTCTTAAACAACACAATATTGTTTTTGTATTTCAAAAAGTCGTTAAGGAATTTTTGTACTTGCAGATGTAAAAAACAAAAATATTTTCCAATTGGATTTGCAACAAAAAGCGAAACTGCCGAGCCTTGGGTCCGTCGCAGAAGGGTTCTAGGTGTCATAAATTACGGGCTGTTTATCTGGGGTCCACCCACCCCCGCGGTTTTACAGTTTACCGTCCCTCCGTATGGGGTAGAGGGTAGTGAACACGACTGTTACTCAGCGAAATGTACCCTTAAGGAAAATCTCCCCTCGTTCGGACAGTTACTGTACAATGGTTGCTTGGATACGAAAGTTTATGGTTGCCATGATGTAAGGGTCCAAATGTTTGTATGTCTGTTTCATTTAAGTATAATTTATACTTATAAAGATATACTTCTAAGGACGCATTGTTAAATAAGGATAACAGTGAAATATAAAGCATGATAATGAAATAACATGTATGCGTAATATCACGCGAAAATAAAAAGGATTATGTTATATTTTTTTTGTCTATGCTACTTTTATATAAATACATCATTATCGTTAATCTATTACTGTCCCACTGTTGAGCACGGGTCTCCTCTCAGAATAAGGAAGGTAGATCACAGTCACGCTGGCCAAGTGCGGATTGATAGACTTCACACACCATCGAGAACTTTACAGGCATTAAAGGCCTAACTGAGGTCGTTCACAGATGTGTTGCTACCCATGAGGACTAAATTGGAAGTCATGAAAGCGTTTCTCCCTTATCACACCCTCCAAACAGGCAGAAATAGGTGTCGTGGTCCTCACGCCTCAAGAGTCGGACAACTAAGAGTTCTAGCACTAAAGTTTCTAGAATTTTGAAATCCCAAATGTGGCCTTTGAAAACTCAGTTTTATCCTTCACTGGATACGCTATGATTGAACAAGAACAACCGTTGGAACACCAGAGTAGCCGCAAACGAGTCGTCGAAATTAAAGGAGCAGGAGAAGCAGCTCTTTCAAAGTTTACCTTTCCAATGTTGACCAATTTTTTTAACAGTTACATTTTTTTTTATTTGAAGATTAAATAATTACACCGAGGTAATACGATATTGTTACATTATATGATCGTAATGGGCTGCAATGGCGCCTATCGTGGCGGCAATAACTATTACATTTGTCCTGCAAATACCTGTTATTGTCCTAACAAATAAGGTTACTGCGTTTAGGTGTTACTTAGGTGTTAGGTGTTTACTTAGCAGATATATATTAAAAAATCGTCCCAGTAATATTCAAGATCTTAACATTCATTCATTTATAAAACCACTAAGTGCATAATTTAGTTAGTAAGTTTATTTTGTTTTTAAATAATATTTTTAGACGGGTCGCTATTTAATATCTATTTGTCTGATGTAACACCAGGATATGTGACTTGAATGAGGAGTTATATGGCTGTTTCAGATAAGATTTATGTAGAATAGTGTTTAGCTCATGTAACTATAATCACAGCTACCTCTTCTGTTTCGTCACTTTTTACAGAATTTACAGTAATTTAGATACAAGTGGTCCTATTGCATCGTCACTAAAAGGACTCGAAACTCGAAATGGCTCTTGAGGCAGTAATCACTGTGATGGCTCCCTTACCTTTCAAATCTTTTCCTTTTGTTTCAGGATAAGGAAATGCGTGCAGTGTTTAAGATAAAAGGTGTGATTTTAGAATGAGAAGTTATTAATATAATTGCGTACTTTCTTTGTTAGGAATAGTTACTAGTTTTCACCCGCGCCTCCATTTACAAGTTGAAATCGCAATATACATTTGCATGAATTGAAGCAATGATAGCCTAGTGGTAAAATTCCGTTTACCGCAGAGGGTCTGGGGTTTGATCCCGGTCGCACCTCTGATATTTCAAAGTTATGTGCTTATTAGAAATCGATCACCTCTTGCGTAAACGGCGAATGAAAAAATCTCAAATTTTGTTTGAAGTTAATTAATTCGGGAATAGTTAGCTTAGTGGTCGGTGATGGTTATGACCATGGTGACATTAAAATGGATATTAATTGATATTGATAAAAATCTGAATTAGGTTAGAAGTTTCTACGTGACCATAAACAAAATTTTATTAAATTTTTTTGACGCATTTTGTTTAAATTTGCATTTTTTTTATTATTCCGGTAAAAAAAAATTCAGTGCTCAAACAGATAAAATAACACGAAAAACGTGCCCAAGTAATAATGGTATGTATAAATATTGGTTTTGTGTAAAACATAAATAGGTAAGGATCTAATAGCAGTAATAGCCTAATTGGTAAGATTTTGTCCTCCCACGCGAGGAGTCCGGGAGTTAAATCCCATAGGCATTTTTGATTTTTGTAGTTATTTTAGTATTAGAAATTAATTGAAGGAAAACGTCGGGCTGAAAAAGCTTCACGAAGGTGTGTAAAGTCTATCAATTCGCACTTGGCCAACGTGGTGGGTTATGCCTCACCCTTCTCATACTGAGAGTAGTACTGTGCCCAGCAGAGGGACTGTTATGGATTGATGATGAAGAATTTAATTAGGCAATATTGCGGTTAGCGAAAAAGTGATATAAAAATCCCATATAGATTTTTATCGTATAAAAATTGAGTTAAACAATAGACTAATACATATCATGATATTTGAGTGGTCACTGTCAGTACACTTGAAATACATTCAGTTGTTTGCAAGAGACATAATATAAAAGGCCAAAGTCATTTCACGTAAAACAAGACTAAAAGAAACCTTTTACAGAAGTTTCACAAAATACAAAAATAAATAAATACGCGGCACGAATGGTCGCGATACTTGCGTCTGTGAGGCTTCCTTTTAAAAAGTTAGCAAAGTATCAAGTTTGCTCGCCCGGAGTTGCGCTGCGCTTTCCATACGCGCGGTCAAGCGGATTTTTTCCACAGAGCAGCTAACAGCTAGAAATGTATTTTTTTTTTTATAAATCTTTCGATAAATCGATTTTTTTTGCTTCCATTTTTTTTCCGCGTTCGAGTAAAGTACCGAAGAAGTATCTACCTAATAGGGATTTTCCCCCACATTTTCGTAAAAAAAAATATATTCGTGACAAATTCCCAACATTCCATTATAGAATAAAAACTATTTCATTAGTAACGAATATAAAACACGTTTTTAGCTTCAAAATCGATATTAAAACATTTCAGATTCTCGTGTATTAGACGGAATTCAAATTATTATACGCTAATACAAATTCAAACCTATCACTTGCTCTCAGAATCACCCATAAACAATTAAACGTGTGTAGCGTAATTGAATTTCGAGTCGCGTCAAATTAATCTCAAGGGAGAACCATTTGCTACAAGATGAAAGGCGTACCAACAAAGGAAAGCCACAAATACACGTACGATTTCAGAGCTCACCTACTCTGTGCTAGTTGACAGTAGGTGGAGGCGTGCGGTCTGCGGGGTGAGGGGGAGGCGGGCGGGGGGTAGTGACACAGGCTACCGGTCACCACCGCTCGTATTGATTTGTTGTATCGCTCGTCCTGCAAACTCCCTCCCTCTCACACACACGGCACTTATACACCTGTTTCCCTCGCACACGTGGAACTCACACACGTTACATACGAGCCGTATGTGATTCTGTTTGCGTGGGCCGTGTGCGTTTGTGTGCGTGCGTTGGGGTCCGAATATTATATACCTACGCGGAATTTTTGTCTTCGTTTTCCAACAGACATAGGTAATGTTGACACGCACAAAAGTCGACGCTTAACTTTTTGTCGTGGTCTCCATTTGTACGGGTTACCTTTTGTTTGCTTTTTTCCTTATGTTTTTGAACGGCAAAGGAGAACAGAAGCCCTTTATGAATACGTTTCTATTATTTTATTCGTTTTGAGAGACGTTTGAGATATATATCTACGTTACTTATATTTAGAATAAATTTGTTTGTAGCTACACTTTAACGTACAAGGTACAATCAGGTCATACTCGCCTCCTACACTTACTTCAACCTTCGCATTTAAAAATAGACGCAGAAAGTTCTTTTACTTACGAGCTGAAGTTGAAGAGCAGTTTATAAACTTTGCATTAAGCACCTACATCATCGTATTTAAGTGCTAGATAAATAATTTAAACGCGGTTTGTTTATAAATATACCAAAAATCTATATAGTTTATAGGCAGTGACAGCGTAGTGGTTAAGATTCCGGCCTGTCATGCTGGATTTCCGAGGCACGAATCCAGCACGCACCTCTGATTTTTCGAAGTATGAGCATATTAAAAATTAATTGTTTCTTGCTTCAACGGTGAAAGAAAACATGGTGAAGAAACCAATATATCGGAGAATTTTTTGGCCAGCGTGGTGGACTATGGCCTGACTCTTTCTATTCTGAGGAGAATCCCGAGCACGCGTATCTGATTTTTCAAAGTATATGCATAATAGAAATTAATTTACCACTTGCTGCAACGGTCAAGAAAAATATCGTGAGGAGTTATCTATAAAATTCCCTGAGATGTGTGAAGCGTAGCAATCCACACGTGACCAGCGTGGCGGACTGTGAAATAACTCATTAGAGTGTCCAGCATACTGATATGTGAAAAGAGTAGTAAACGAGCATCCATGCTTGATGTTAAGTAGTCACTGCAGCTCTGGCACACCCACATCTAACCTCAAACAGGACCGAAGTCCTATCTGAGGTCGTGCGTAGATGCGTTACTACTCCCGGAGACTAAGGAGGTTGCCTTGCTGTAAGCGTACCCGAAAACATAAAAAGACGGATTTCTTGGTGGTGATAGATAATAATATACCACACAAAAATTTTGTCGTTTCGAAAGGCTTGAACCAAGTCAAATCCTTTTCCTGCTGCAGATCGGCCGTTTATATTTCAAGTTTATCTGCTAATAAATGTTTTCTTTCTTTAATTTCGTTTAAAAAAAGATTTTAAAACGAATACTTTTGTTTGTGAAATTTTAAATCCGTGATACATTTTATGAGTTTAAAATGTTACATTTACGAATACATACGAGTACACCTTTTAATTACAATTTAAATGCACAAAGGAATATTCTTTCGCGTTGCCTGATTCATAAATGAACTATGGCTATCTATAGAGTTGTAGAATGTTTTAACATGATTAAAATTTGTAATTATCGGAATAGATATCCTCCTGAGCAATGGTGCTGAGTTTTTCTGCATAGAGAACACAATAAACAGGCAAATTTTACATCTTGTTTATGAGTTCGTTCGTCGTTCAATGAATGTTAAGTTCATTGGATTTGTTCAATTTTTCCTGGGCGATGCCGTTTTTTTCCTATGTTTATTTCATTTTTGTACACTGCCAATCTTTTCATATTCCACTGCAGAATGAGAAGGGTTAGGCATAGCGGCATGCGGAGTGGAGATGGGTAGACTTCACACGCCTTTGAAAATTTCACAAAGGATTCTCTGACATAATATAAAAATGTCAGATATGTTCCTCATGATGTTTACTTTCGCTTAAGACAGTAGTAAATAATTCTTAATACATATACAGCTTGAAATAATCAGAGATGGTAGCGGGATTCAAATCTCGGACCCTTAGCGCGTAAAATTGTAACCTTACCAGTAGAGTTTTACTGACCCATTGATAAATGAGAGAATTCTTTTAGCATAAGTCCGCATTTTGTATCACTTCTTAAAGTATAATATTTTTTTTAAAATAAATGTATAAATGAAACTGTAGATATATAAAAATAAATAAACACCTCTAACTCTCTCACAAATTGTGTATCTAAGCTATTAATTAAAAAAAATCAAAAGACTTTAAAAAATGATTGATATGTCTCAACTCAAACGTCGGTAGGAACTTTCCTTTTGTTTAATATTCTTCACAATTGCTCCAGAACCCTAGGAGGGCACATGTAATAACATTTCTCTGCCACGGTTTGCTTTGCCACTAGTTATGTAAAACGTGGGGTCGGGATGTGTGATGCGTCCACACGAGGGAATTGTGAAAGGTTCAAAGCACTTAAGGATGGATTTAACGTCACCCCTTTGTCAGATGCAAGTCTAGTAACGCTGTAATAGTTCTGACTAGACCGAGTTTGAATCTTGGGCATGAATTTTTTTAACTTGTATTGTTTTCTGTCAACGTCGAGGAAGCTCAGGTGTCTGCGAGTTTCTCATAATAATTTTAAACAACTATAATCGCAAAATGTATGTGCTTTTATTGTGGAATTTACAATAAGCAGTAATTTATATGTCGATATTTCGACCCAGTTGCATGAACTTAACATTAGAAATAACAATTACTTGGACGTGCTGGACTGTAGCCTAACTTTTCTCATTCAGAGAGGAGATCCGAGCTCATCCGAAGAAATTTGTAATCCGTATAAAATCAATATTCTTAGATACTCAGGTATATTGATATTCGCTTCAAGAATCGTAAATCAAAACCCAAAAAAACTGTAACATAGTTACATTTTCTTTAAAAGTGACTTAACCCTTAAGACATTATTCTTGAACTCCTACCCTAGCCCTTCTTTAACCTTTTAACTGAATGCACGTGCGCTTACAGAATCACATATTAAACGTAAAATTTCCAATAACCAACCCTTTACCTACCAAACCGGTCTGCGAGGCCAAAGCTGCGAAAATATTAAAAATTCTTTACATTATGTAGCAACATACGAAGGGTCATTTGGCCAATCGTCCCCTTTGAATTACCAGCGGCGACCTGAGCGTGCGTCGGTCAACGTTTATAATGAAATTCAAAAAGGATCCAACAGACCCGCCAATAAACAAGCCGTATATCATTCGTTATTCAAATATATTTTAGTGAATGGTTGACCCGTGAGCCCACGCGACCATTTGATGGTTAAATATTTTCAGTGGGCAACTTCGACCGCTGGACATAATTTATGGCCAGTTTGAAATAATCTTTCGTTTTGTGTATTTTAAAAATAGAAAACTAATTTTATATTGTTTCGTAACGTGTTAACTTTTTTTTTTATTTATATCAAAGCATATTTAATAGATATTTTATATATTACATATTAACATGTTTTGTGACTAATTTATAACTTTGATTATTATTGTTTTAATTTTGTAAATACATATATGTAAAACTAAACGGAATTCATGTTTGCTTTTCGTCCTTTAAGTGAGTTTTCGTCTGAAAATAGTAATAAAAACACGGGGAAAGGTTGATCGTTCATTAAGTGTAACCGCCCTAATTGTAAAGATCTTCTTTATTAATAAAATGATTCGTAATTAGGTGGGGGAGAAAAAGGCGGGAAAATTGTATTACTTTGGCTTTTAACGCGACTTTAACGCCGTGTTTTCTTCCCCCGCGGCAATAATTGTATTAATTATTGTGGTGTGATGTGCTTTTGAGTTATTTTCTTGTTAGGGAACAATTGTTGAGTGATAAATTCGTATTTTATTTAGTGAATAAAGTAGTCTTAATTTTATGAGAAATTAACACAATAGGGGTCGTTTCTTTAATGGTACATTTTTTAAAAATAGTCTATCTATTGCTAATTTAGCTTATACGACCTTCTTTTCAAAATGTTGGTTACACAACGTTATTAAAACTGTGCATTGCCGTAAAACAAAAAAATCGTGTCAAACATGGCGGCTACGGGAGCAACATTATTATTAAAAACGTTTTAAAAATAGTACTTACAAATAGAATATATGATATGACCTCTTTCTTTCATTTTATTTTTTGTGTTTTATATCTTCATTTATTGATTTTGTTTTAATACCTTTATAAGAGAAAGAAAGAAATATTAAAAAAATACATATCTACGTAAGGTATGTACTTTATTAAATAAATTATCATTTTTTTAATGTATATGTTTCTGAAAATATCTCACTTTTATTTTTAATTTATTTTGATTTACAATAAAATCGATAGTAAATAAATGTTTAAAACACTATAACTAAAAGTGACAACCAAGGAGGCACAAACAAAATTTATGACGCAAGGGCCAACATTCAAATTTGAACATGGAACATAAATTCCGAATATTACCTATATTGAAACGGCTCGGATTCTAAAATTAAATTTTGCATGCAGAACTCCGAGGGGATGTCATTTTATTTGGTAGGCGTATATAATTTTATTGCAGGGACCAATGGTTTGCGAAACATGTCAAGTATTCTGAAAATTAAATATTTTGTGTCAGCTCGATGTTTAAAATACGCGTAGAATTCTTTATTTGGGATTATCTTGTCTAATAATAAAATGAGTTTTAAGTAGAAGTCAATAAGCAGAGAGATTTCGAAATGTACTAAAATATTTTAAGTAATTTGCTCTAGCTATTTTTTATAATTATTTTTTTTATTAGAAGAGTAGTAATCGAGCTTGCAGGTCATTTGATTTTAAGTGGTCACTGCAGCCCATGGACTTTCATATGTAACTTACGCAACGTGCGTTACTACTCCTGAGGACTGAGACGGTAGCCTCGCTTGTAAGTATACACGACAACCAGACCTCTGTAAACAAAACACAAGACTTGCTTCACGGCGGATTATAAGGGTGGTGGTACCTCCCGGTCGAACTATTCTACTACAGTTCTACTACCTATTTAATTTTAATTTTATATTAATCATCATAGCAAAATGGTGAGTCATCATCAACCAAAATACATCCTAGGTAATAGCTCTGACATTTTTTCTTATTTCTCTTTTCTTTTTGAATTACGTAAGCATTCGATAAATCATACATGAAATGGACGGGTAACATAAAATACGAGTCAGCTCGTTAAATCTATGTTTTGCCAGTGAAATACGGAGGCACTAAACAATAGCGCTTTCAATCTAGCAAAAATCTCGACGCAGAGAAATCACACTAGAAGCACGTACGAAGCAAACGCCACGTATCCCATTCTGAAAATAATAACATATTATGTCCCTCGGAGTGCCCGGGAGAAATCTTCAAACGCTCGC
>DWKL01003260.1:0-11698 GCA_018249415.1 Phareas burnsi
CATGCAGGCCACCTGATGTTAAGTGGTCACCACAGCCCATGGACACCCACATCCAACTTCAAACAAAACCGAAGTTATGTTTGAGGTTGTATTTGGATGCGTCACTACTCTATAGGGCTACGATGGTCACCTCGTTATATGTGTGCCTGGCAACCTCACCTCTCCAACCGAAACACAGCAACTGCTTCACAGCGAATTATAAGGGCGGCGGTGGTACTTCCCCAGACGAACGATTGTTCTACCACCTGTTAAATATACTAGAACGGGGATCTTACCTCTAGTCGATCATAGATCCTTTGTTACCTCTGAGAACCATGCAAGAAAGCCTCTTGTACGTATATACATATAAAGTAGATTTATTCAGAAAACCGTTATTTTTTTCTATTACAGCAGTCCAAAAAAATTATATAATATAGAGGATTGGTTTAAGAACTGTGCATGTACGAATAAAACACTGGCGAAACACAACTCCAAGTGAAAACTAAGGCAGATAGATGCTGGTTGTGTACTTCTTCTTCATCATAACCTGGACTCCATGCTTCTAACTTCACATGTTTGAAAAGTCTAACTCAATTTTGAGAAAAAAATCTGACTTTCCTACAAACGACAACAATTTTTTAAGAAATACTTGAGAAATACTACGACCTATATAGAAAGACTTCGAGATCCAAACTCAATAATCTTGATCAAATTTAAATAACCTTGGACACCGAATATGGGAAACCGATATATATAACTATACTATGTATGTACCGTTCGCATGTGAAGCCACGTTTGTTGATCTGCGTCGCTGCAGAAATTTGCCCGACATAATTTTCAGTCTTATCCACAAGACTCCACGGCGGCCTACCTCACAGCTATTGACAGAGGCGGTATAACATTGATACGGACTGATTTATTCGCCATTACACTTATTCCAGCCTTAACTGATCGGGCCGATATTAAAATTTTAAATCCCGTAAAGAGGCGACCCAAAGAGATTATTGCTAATCGTATCGAGATTTTGATACTTTTGATGTAGCTTCTATCTACCAGCTTTACGGGGTTTGAAGCAAGTCGAAATGTAAAGTTGTTGGTACAGCCTGTATTTATCGGCTACCCAAGTGAGTAAAAAGAATCCAGTGGTTAGCTTATGTAAACCGCAAAGTGCAAAGTTCGGTGCGTAAAGATACAGTTAGTGTGGTGTCGTGATATGGTAAACAAAAAAGAAAAACGAATTAGACGTAGGGTAGATAGATTAATCTACCACTAGTGCCTGTCAATAGTTTCTCCCCGCCACCGCAGTTTCGCCGTGACCACGGCGCATGCAACTGGGCTGAAATATAGGCAATTCAAAAACCGAAAATCGTGCGTACTCGTTACATAATATAAAAATGTATAATTTCCGCGATAACATTAGCTTAAAATCAGTAAAAAGAAAAGTGAAATTCAGTTCGTCTGATGTTAGGCAGTATTGCGGCACTTAAAAATTCTGTACACTGTTTAAATAATTTCGATTAACTCTTTGCTAAATCAAGTCAAGTGATATCTTCTTGTTGCAGATTCTATATTTCATAGACATGTGATTAAAACTCGGATTTTTAATTACCATCTATAAGGTATACGGCTATTAATTGAATAGTCGTAAATACGTACACGTAAGTGTATATCAAAAACAGTTTTAATTAAACTTTACACAAAGGTACTACTATCAAAGTAGTACCTTCGTTCGTTCGTAGTTCGTGGTAGAACAATCGTTCATCTGGGGAAGTACCACTGCCCTCATAATCCGGCGTAAAGCAGTTGTGTTTCGGTTGGAGAGGTGCGGTTGCCAGGCACACATAGCGAGGCGACCATCATAGTCCTCAGGAGTAGTGACACATCCATATACAACCTCAAACGGAACTTCGGTTTTGTTTGGGGTTGGATGTGGTTATCCATGGGCTGCGGTGACCACTTAACATCAGGTGCCCTGCAAGCGTTTGCAACTTTACAAACATAAAAAAAAAACTTATTCCACTGAGGAATTTGCTCCGTGTAATCGAAATCACTGTAGCGATATACAATTATTTATTATAATTACAAAAATATGCACACGACTTGAACCCGCTATCAGCAGTGATAGTGTACGGAGAAATTGACAACTGTACCAATAAAACTTTTCTCCTGATAACGATTCAAATGACCTGTGATCAAGTAACTTATTTATTTTTACTAGCCGTATTGTATTTGCTTTTTAGATGTATTGTATTTGCTTACTAGATGCATTGTATTTGCTTAATAGATGCATTGTATTTGCTTACTAGATGCATTGTATTTGCTTACTAGATGCATTGTATTTGCTTACTAGATGCATTGTATTTGCTTACTAGATGCATTGTATTTGCTTACAAGATGCATTGTATTTGCTTACTAGATGTATTGTATTTGCTTAACTATGGTATTGGTAATAGAATAGCAATCAACATATCGCTCATCTAAAAGAACAACGACGTAAGTACAAAACATGTCAAAAAGGCATGTCGAATTGTTGATGTCTTTAGTTCCCGTCGTAGAAGAACTGTCTACGGAAAAATATCTCAGAGTAGTCCTTAGAAGACGTTTCAATAGAGATATGAATTGATATGACTAAAAATACGAGCGATATTTACAATATTAAAGTTATAAACACTTCTCCTGAAAAATTGTAAAAACATAATTACGTCGTTGTTCTGTTATATATGTGATATGGGATGGAGAGCATATATTCCGCCTGGTTATTGTAACTGCATGTATAGAACAGGAGTTCTACCGTAAATTGATTACACATGAGCCCTGAGAACTAAGATGTATGCCTTGCACAAGTTTAAGAGTCTCACAACATCTTCCATCAAACCAAATCATAGGGGCGTGTAATGTTTTTTTTTATGTTAGAAGACTAGCAAACGGGTCCCGGCTACCAGATGTTAAGTGGTCACTGCAGCCCATGGACTCACATCTGTCCTCAAATAGGACTGTTCTGTCGGAGATTATCCCTATATGCGCTACTACTCCTGAAGAGTTAGATGGTCGCCTCGCTTGTAATTACCCAACGTCAACTCCCATCCGAAACTTGAGGGCGGCAGTGGTACCGCCCGGTCAGGCTATAGTTCTACCATCTATTAATTATATCGAGTATAAGACAACGAAGATATAATATGCAATAAAATGGTCATCGTCTTTTCTCATAGAGACAGTCGAGACGATTTTGACTTTTTTAATTTTGTTTTGTGCCTATGTAGTGTTGAGAATTAAATTCATTTGAATTGAGAACGCGGACTATAATATCAACGTTTTAATTTTTATGCGCTTTTCTGTAACATTCGAAAAGTGACTTTCACACACGCAAACTATAACTAAAACACAAGGGCAAGGTGGCTACAAAATTCTTATGATAATAAAATAGGCGTATAAAGGCCTCAGACCTTACAAGTCTTTAGCGTAACTAAAAATTAAATATAAGTATTTATAAATAATCATTCTTATAAATTTTAAATGAAATCCTAAATTGAGTTCATAATGTATCCTTTTTTTGGAAATTACGTAGTCATTTTCCCTATTTTCAAATTTTGTGATACACAAGTATATATTAGACTGGTCGAATCGCTATCAAAGGTCACTGAACCTGTCGCTCAAGTGACTGTTTCCGGAGAATGTTAAAATTTTACTCTCATAATTTTCCCTAACGCACCTAAAGAAGTATGTATAACCTCAATAAGGGGCCTTTAGCGACGCAGACGAACCACAGCTAATAATAACGTGACACAACAATCAGCGTCGTCCCGCAGACGGGGCGATAACGCTGCGATCTCGCAGCGCTATCGCAGCGGGGACCGTATCGAGACAAGCACTTGCCGATATACAGGGCTGCTTGCAACAAAATTGTGGTAAGTTTTAGCAATCTCTATTTAAATCTTTGTATATAAAGGAAGGAACAAATAAATATACAGTCCACCTTGTATATGGGCACTGCCGCCCATATACATCTGCCGATGACCGTCGTGGCGCAAAGGCTACCATACCAATCTGACTCGCAGGAGCTGCAGATGCGATTTAAATTATGAGTTTAGATTTATCTTCTGGGTCTGGGTGTTTGTGTACTCGTGTTTGTGTGCTGTGTCTCCGGAGATAAGCCACGGAGGGTACTACTTTTGGAATTGACTGCCTCTTACACTTTAGGAGCCCCAGAAAGTCGTACTAAAATCTTAGGGAATTCTAAGATTTCATTGTTGATAACAAATAATCATTCACTCAAAGTAATCTGTATGTAGCCATGAATCTCTCTAAAGTAAGGAATCCTTGGTGAAAATAGCCTTGCGCCTAATTTGCTTCGGTTCTAGAAATGTGGTTGTCAGTCAATTTACAAGCGAAGCGACAGTCCCCAGAAGTAATATGGCGTCTACATGCAACCTCAGACAGGACTTTACTCCTATTTAAGGTTAGACGTGGTTGTCCATAGGCTGCAGTGACCATTTAACATCATCATTTTGACACTCTTCTTACGTAAAAGAATGTGACAGAAGCAGAAAACAAACACTTATGTCATAGTCATCATCATCAACCCATTAATGTCCCACTGCAGGGTACGGGTTTCTTTTCAAAATGCGAAGAGTTAGGCCATGGTCTACCACGCAGGCCGAAGACGTATTGGTAGACTTCACACACCCTCGAGAACTTTACAAATAACTCTCAGATGTGTAAGTTTCCTTACAACCTTTTCCTTCACCGTTAAAGTAAGTGATAATTAATTTCTAATACGCACATTTGTTCGAAAAATCAGAGGTGCGGGATTCGCGATGCCATGCTTAAGAGGCCAGAATAACCACTAGGCTAGCACTGTTTGGAGCAGTGATAGCCTAGTGGTTAAGATTCCGGCCTCTCAAGCGGCTCTAATTTTTCGAAGTTATGTGCGTATTAGAAATTAATTATCACTTGCTTTAACGGTGAAGGAAAACATCATGAGGAAACCTACGCAGCTGAGAGTTCTTTGCAAAGTTCTCGAAGGTGTGTGAAGTCTACCAATCTGCACATGGCCAGCGTGGTGGACTATGGCCTAACCCTTCTTATTCTGAGAGGAGACCTGTGCCCACCGGTGGGACATCAATGTTGTTGATAGCACTATTTATGTTCCAAGATATTTCTTACTGAGCACAGCCCTGCCGCAGAGTCCATACTCGGCGATAGAGCATTGTCCCCGATAAACTTGTTATTTGTTGATAAAGAGAAAGTGGCTATCATACTTATTTGTAAATACTCACCGCGTTAATTAGCCGATGATAACACGTCTCGACCTTTATCTTAATGTCATCGGTTCGATATCGCGTGTTGTGTGGCGCGCGGTTTATGGTGTTGGCGTTATAAAACCGTTACTCAGATCCAACCCGTTAATGTCCCCTTGCTGGGTCTCCTCTCATGGTGGGAGTTTAGGCTATATTTGGATAACATTCTGAGTGGTGATAGAACTTGCTGGATCTCCTCTCATAATGGGAGTTTTTTTTTTCATTATGCCGATGATTCTAGTTATTATATACACAATATACAATATAAATTGGTAGTCCGCATCGACTCCGTGTGCTTCACATTGGGGTCGTCTGAATGTTTCGCTGTGCAGCGATTTGATACCGCACAAGCGAAACATCAGGCGTTTGTGTTTCGGTTGGAGAGATGCGATTGCCAGACACACTTACAGCGAGACGACCATCTTAGTCCTCAGGAGTAGTGACGCATCTACATACGACCTCTGACAAAACTTCAGTTTTATTTGAGGTTATACGTGAGTGTTCATAGGCTGCAGTGACCACTTAACATCAGATGGACGGCACGCTCGTTTGCTACTCTTCGTACATAAAAAACACTAGTATCATATAGTCGTTTCAATGTTGGTAGAACTATGTATAAAATGAACTATAATTCGGTACCACCGCCGGCTTCAAAATCCACTGTGAAGCATGTGTTTCGGTTGGAGTATGGTAGTCGGGAACACTTACAAGCGAGGCTATCATCTCTGTTATAACGCATCTACATACAACCTCAGATTAAATGTTTGCCCTGTTTAAGATTAGATATGGGTGCCCATGGGCTGCAGTAACCATTCCAACCAACAACCAGTCGTCATATATAAAAAAACACGTAGACCAAATGCTTCCCGAACCTATTCAGCTTCAGTGGAATTACACCATCATTAATTACATTTGAAATACAATTACTAATTCCTATGCAGTTATTGACTGAACAAATACAAAGAGTCCATCAAAATTATTTTATAAATAGAGTATCAAAATATTGCCTTCACTTTTAAGACAAGAGGTAATTCCCGTCGTTCTATTGTAAAAGGTATAAATAAGGGCACGTACACATGCAGGTCGCGTGCCGCCCTTCATTTCCGCGCGAAACACGCTCTGCCGCGCGCGAGACAGATGGCGTTGGTGACAGCTAATGTTTTTGTATTCCACACAGATTATAAATAAGTAAAAGGTTTTCTTCTAATCGTCCGATATAACTACAATAGAACTGAGTACTTACAATATACTACATAAAGAAATACTAAATACAAATGATATTATTGTTTTTAGAGTCCATGCGTAATAATTTACGCAAGAGTAGATTCAAATAAGAGTCATATTATTTGTCCTACGACCATAAAAAAATGATGAATCTATATATTTTTGATAAAAATCTATTTATCATACATACCTTTAAATAATTAAAGTACTTACTGCGTCTTTTTTTAGTTGTTTCAATATTATATAGACTTAAGTAAGTTAATATTGTATAAGCTTATCATAAGAATAAAAAAGGTTACTAAAATGGTCAAACTTGGATGAATTGTCTTTTAAATTTATTTTTGTTGTGTTGAACGATCACTTTGAAATGAGAAATTCTTGACAATGAAGTCAAAAACGGTCAAAAACGCTGCAAATAACCTCAATGTTTTGCCATTATATCATTATGTCATTATATTTCTTTGGACCCAGAGTGTTTCAACCAGAGAAAAGAATTAATTCCAGTTATTTTGACGTTTTAGAAAACAACATAACATTACTGTCACATACTAAAAATGTGTGATTGACAGAATCAGAATGACAAAGGTCAAGCCATAGCGGACCACGGCGTGGTCTCATCAGACCAAGTGCGAATTGATAGACACACACACTTTCAAGAACTTCACCGAGAACTCTCAGGTATGCAGGTTTCCCCATAAAGTTTTCCATTACTGTTAAAGCAAGTGATCATTAATTTTAATACGCAATATCATGTTTAGTTTAATTAAATTTCAAATCATAAAAGTTTAAAATTATCTTTATTTTAGTTTTAAATTTCAACCGTAACTATTTATAATACGACAGTTTTCACACATCGACAGAATCATGACGTATTTTTTTATTTATCAAACTAATGACCTGTTACTTAGTATTCTCATTACAACATCCAATTAAATTACGTCAAAGCTGGTACAGCGTATAAAGCAGTCAGTAAAAGTTTCTCCGCTAAAGGCGAGATACCCCACTTGGCTGTTTCTCGCATAATGCGCCTTTCAGTCGTCCGCGCAGATTAAACAGCAGGTTTCCGTGTGTGGCGCGCTTTATTGAAACGAGTTCGTTCATTTGTGGAAAAATCGACGTTCATTTGCATTTATTGACAGAGAACAAACAGTTCTGCCATGCTTAAGCTATAATGTCGTTACATACCAAAACCACTTTTCAAGTTTTGGCTTAAATAAGGAGGGTAGTGTAGAGAAATTATAAAGACGGTAGTGTAAAATTGTGCTACATAATAACTAGATGTCATATGCAAGAGTTTGAAGTGTTAAAAATAGATCCAATAGAGCACTTTCAAATATTGAAGCTTTTAACGTATTTTACTGATTACGAAAACCTCAAAATGTCCAAATTGGATACATGTTGGATAGCGGATATTTAGCTTAAGAACTTTTGAAACATTCAAATAAGTATTTACTAACTCTGCCGGTTAGTAGTTACAAACGTTGCGTCATTTTAAAATTTAGCACATAAAGTTTTATAAATGTAATGTCATATATATTGTATTACTTCGGTTCATTTATATTAATACACGAATAATGGTAATGGAAAGCTTAAATATCAAAAGCCAATGTAAAAATTATTATTCTTATCATTCGTTTCAATCTTATCGTTAGATATTTTTGTAACAAGTTATTTTACATTATTTTACTACTTACGTACTTTTATTCTGATTGACAAATGCGCGTTATAACAATTTATACCAATCAACAATTCACACAAGAATCGGTTAAATATTCTAATAAAAGACACTATAATAGATAAAGATTTATCAGCCATTGCTTATACTCACAATGAATAAATGGGCGTTTCAAATTCATACCATGCACTTACCTGAAAAGAAAAATGTAGACATTATTAATACTTTTACATGGCAACTCTACAAACAGTCGTAATTAATCTTTTATGCAATTTATATTAATATTAAAATGCTGCAGAGTTCGTTCGTTCGTTTGTTTGTTTGTATGTTTGTTTGTTTGTTTGTTTGTATGTTTGTTTGTTTGTTTGTTTGTTTGTTTGTTTGTTTGTTTGTTTGTTTGTTTGTTTGTTTGTATGTTTGTTTGTATGTATGTTTGTTTATTTGTTTCTTTATCTGTCTGTTTGTTTGTTTATTTGGCTATTTGTTTGTTTGTTTGTCTATTTGTTTGTATATTTGTTTGTTTGTTTGTCTGATTGTTTGTTTGTTTATTTGTGTGTTTGTCTGTTTGTTTGTTTGTTTGTTTGTTTGTATGCATGCGCTAATCTTCGTAACTACCTGACGGATTTGAAAAAATATTTTTGAATTAGATGGGCTATTAATGTCACACTAGGATCTTATAAGCGGACCAATTATCATACAAATTTTACGCAAAAAAGGATGCAAAATGAGATCGAATACGCGGATGCGGGTTGGCAGCGTGGTCAATCGTTCTTATTCTTGCGAAAGAAGTCACAGACATCAGCTAGTTAATAATAAAAATATACAATTAGCAATCATTCTAAATCTTCAAACTAACAACATTAAGATAATTAATATGGTACGTTTAACTTAAGTAACTGTAACCGGAAGATATATTTCTAACTTAAACATAACTTACATATCAAATAGACAAATTTAATTGAGACACCGGCGAGAACAGGCTATTAAAAATATTTTTCCTCACAAAACTCATTTACAAGAATCTATGTTTAATTACTATTTTTAAACCCCCAATCCTATGAAGCAACATTAACAGTAACGCGAGAACATTAAGCGATGAATTATATTTGCTTTTAGAGACATTTTTGCAATTAACTTAATTACATTTTTTTGCTTTAAACGACTTCACTTACAATAAATATCTAGGGTGTCGCCAGTAATATATATATTTTTAAATCAGTTTAAGGTTAATACCCCAGATTAATACGTCCATAATAATTAAAATAATCATTTTTTTATTTACCATTCATAAAATAAATCATTGTTCTTTTTTAATATTTTGAATGTAAATTTAAATTTAAACTTCAATGTCGTCAACATTTTTTATTTACTATTTTTAATTTGTAATGTCATCATCATTATCAACCCCATAATAGTTCACTGCTGGGTACGGGTCTCCTCTGAGAATGAGAAGGGCTAAGCCATACTGACCCAAGCTGATCAATAGCGGATTGGTAGACTTTATACACCTTCGAAAACTTTGCACATAACTCTTATACGCGTAGATTTCCCCACGATGTTTTCCTTCACCGTTGAAGCGAGTGATAATGAATTTCTAATACGCACATAACTTCAAAAAAATCAGAGGTGCGTGCTAGATTCATGTCCCGGATACCCAGCGGGTGAGGTTATAAAATATATATGACTTTATAAAATAAATCGACAAATATTAAAAACACACCTAAACAATGCCGAAGGTGTGTGAAGTCGGCCAATCCGCACGTGGCCCGTATGGTAGTCTACGGCCTAACCCTTCTCATCCTGAGAGGAGACCCGTACCTGTAGTGAGACATTTATGAGTTGATGATGATGTTAAAAACATGTAGTAAAATTATATGGAGAGGCGAGCGAATCCGGGCCGTGACTCCGGCCACGGATCGCAGGCGTCCCACACTCCAGGATCATAGTCTACTGACCCCCCGGCTGAGTCCTCCCCGGCTCGCCACTAAAACCCGGTGAAGCTGTAAAAGCCGCTAGGGCTAACAGCAACTACACATTTCCGAAAAAAAAACGTCGTAAAATAGTTGCAAAGAGTTTCAATGGGCCTCGCTATACTCTTGTATATTTTATTACAGAGCTCATTAACATGCTACAGGGATCGAGTATAAATTGCCTCTTGTAAAATACTACCCCGCCCGGAATAGCCTTAAGCTGTACTTAATACTACATACGCTATGGATTTTTCTTCGGCAAAGTTCCTTATTAAGTCTTAACCCACTGTTATGCTGCCCCAGTAAAATGTTACGTAATGGTCTATCATCTTATGGTCCACAGCAAACGAGCATGCAAGCCACTTGATGTTGAGTGGTCACTGCAGCCCATAGACACCCACATCTAAGCTCAAACAAAACTGAAGTTCTATCTGAAGAAGCATGTAGATGCGTCACTCCTACATATGTTATGTATTTTTTTCCGTAAATTTTCTTTTTAAATCTTAACCCGATGTTATGCTGCCTCAGTAAAATGTTACGCAACCGTCTATCATCTTATGGTCCATAGGGTATTATATCGATTTTTCTTATGTTTGAAGAGTACCAAACGACAGTGCAGGCCGCGATTAGTGGTCACTGTAGCCCATCGACTCCCATATCAAATCTGAAATACCACGTCGTAGCGTCACTACTCCTAAGAACTAAAATAGCCACATCGCTGTAAGTCCGGCAACCCCACCGCTCCAACCGAAACACGAAAGCTGCTTCACAGCGGATTATGATAATCCCCCGGACGAACTATATTTCTACAACCTATTAGTTCTACAACAATAGTTCAGTACTAAACCAATTCATATGAACACGGCTACTGAAATAAACCGCAATATGTAACACTGTATCACATAAAGTATTTTTAATTCAACTCGATAATAAGACAAGTATATGTTGTCCACACTGTGCACACATATTTACTGAAAATATACTTTGCGTAACACAACTTAAAGCTCTTATTTTAATGTTTAAATTTTTGTTCATTTGACATTAAATGTTTAAGTTGTGTGCTCACCCCACCGCCTTGATTTTACGAAATTCGTTTCTTCTTAAAGGCGCACGCACACCTACTTAGGAATAGGAATTGGCTTTTGCGCTTCGCTATGTTGTGTCAAATCTTTATATATAAAGCTTTTTTTTTAGGTTTAGATTTTAAGAATAGCGAACAAAAGTACAGGTCACTTAATGCTAAGTGGTCAATGCAGCCCATGGATAGCCACGTCTAACCTCAAACAAAACCGAAGCTTTATCTGAAGTAGTACGTAGATGCGTCATTACTCTTGAGGACTAAGATGGCGACTCGCTGTAAGTGTGCCCGGCAACTGTGTGGGCGGCGGAGGTACTTCCCCGAACGAATTATAGTTCTACCACCTACCAAAGTGACTTCTCTATTAGCTCCCCTTGATTATAAATTAAGAAGAAGGTCCAAGGTAGAAATAACCACGTCTCTCAAAGCAATAGCTGTTTTTATTTGTGACAAAAAAATATTACAGACAAGCCGT
>DWKL01003261.1:0-11698 GCA_018249415.1 Phareas burnsi
GTAATACTGTTAACAATCAAATAAAACATTATAAATAAAGTTAACAATCAAATTGAGCATAAATATTTTACTTAGTCTTACATGTCTTAGTGCCTTCATAATATTAACTTCATTCATGATCTTTGCAGGATCATTGAGATTGTCTATTTTACCATTAGTCAGTCTACTTTTCTTAATTATTTTCATTGCATGTTTAGTGCACTTTATCTAAAAATAAAACTTGAATGAAAAACACATAAGAAAAGAACAGAGATTTTACATAGGATAGAAGCCATTTACTTACCAGTAATATAATTTCATGTAATGTAAAGTCAGTTTCATACAATTCAGATATATGTTTAAAGGTAAAAATGTATTTTTGTTCTATACTTACTTTATTATAGACTAATTTAACTACACCACAAGCTCCTTGCCCGAGTGTTCGAGAAATGTAATACTTTTGAGAGATTTCTTTGGGTGCCTTGTCTTGTTCATTTTTAAATAGATCTTTGAAGACAAATACTGAAACGAGGAATTTTCTTTTACAAGTATTCTTGTTTTAAGGAATGCTATATGATACGAATACATCAACATACTTTTTACAATAGGATGTGTTACCGATATTTCGTCATTGTCATCTAGTACCCGACTATTCCCCTTTCCAATTAATACTTTATTGACATATGTACCGTTATAAGATAAATCACTTATTATTGCAGGGCTGAGTACTTCTCTGAAAAAGGGTTCATTTTAGACTTTGTCTTGTTACACTATACAGATCATGTTATTTAAAAAAATAAACAAACAATTGATCACCTAATCCATAATAATAGGCAGTAGGCACACAGTACTGGCATGCCATGATGCACATACTTGGAAATGAAGGTTTTGTTTGAAGGTTGGATTAAGACATTTATACTTTATTTATTTTTTTGAGAAACAAACAATGTTGAAATACAGAATAACTTAAACATACACATTTTGAACATGTATCAGCAAAATTTCAGTAAAGTTTTTTTCTTTCATGGGACTTTCCAACTTAGTCCTCAGGGGTACCAAAGGATCTTTGATTGAGTTTTGACTCACATGTTATTTGGATTAGTTAATGTGTCCATACTCTTCATTACATTAGTGCTAATGCCAATTAATCCAGCATACTGCATGCCTATTTTCTTTCATCATATAAAGAAAAAGGGTTCAAATTTTTTGAAAATCTAACTAAATGTCTGTCTAAATTCAGAAAAAATTGATTCAGAGAAGTTTTGTGAATACTTACTTATGAGTGTATCGACTATTTTAATGGAGAATACTTACGATAAGTCTCTTTTTATGACGAAGTGCTGCTTGCTTACACTTTTAATTATATTACTTTTTATAATATCCTTCTTCATTACGAATGAACAGTTAAGCGCTCTTCCTAAAGTGAATTCTGTCTCAATGAGGTCTAAGGGTACAACAAATAAAAAATATTACATTTTTGTTACTGCATATTTTATGACTATGTATACGTATTTCTAAGTACTCACCATAATATTCAGGATTTTGCTTATCACTTTCTTGCCAGCAATATTCACCACTCAGCGAACATTTTGTTGAGTAAAGTCTACCCCAAATATTCGGAATATAAGCGGGTGTATTTGTTTGACTCCAATCGACCTGGGAATTTTGTGTTTGCGTTTGAGTATTTTGACTATCGTCACACATTTTAGATCTTGTAGGATTCAAAATCGCAATAAATAGTTTCAAAGTTTTAAACTTCAAAAACCGCCTAGTGTTTTTGCATTTGACTTGCTCGCTTACTAATCTTGCCAAAGTTGCCAGCCCTACATTGGTAATTAAATTCATACCATAAACAATAGAGTGTATATTATAGAATATTATGTCTAATTAAGTTGATTTCCCCTATTATCAATATTAAAAAAAGTATGTTCATATCGTGCACATATTGAGTATTGTTTTAATTTCACGTGTTCTATAGATGTGATACCATTCTTATGTTTAGTTTAGTCGAGTCATGTCAGGGCTGCCATACTAAGTTGTTTATTTTTTTTCAAATTCATATGTTTTTTCCAAAGAGTATAATAATATATGGACCAAAGTTTCCTGTATTTGTTTTCAAGCAGGTAATAAAAATGAAAACTATGTTTATTGAAAAAATGTTCAAAGAATATGATACCGTATTGTAATAGAAAATTGTTATAAAATTTTTAAGCAAACATTATTAAACTTAAACTAAAAAATAATAATAATTCACACACCAGATTCGTCTCACAAAATATTACGATTGCCCAGCCGCCCGCTTAGGAAGTCATGATACTAAATGTGGCTGTGTATCGTCTATGTACGACCACGCATAAAGTAAACAAAAGTTACCCGGCATATTATATTCACGATATAATTATAAATTTCTGAAAATGTATATAGATTTACGAGAAAAGAATGAAGTTCAATTTTGATGGGGCGCATTCAAAGCATCTCTATAATTTTACTTATTTTTGTTATTATGTATGTATATTCATATACATTCCAATTACATATAAATTAAGCGAGATGTTAAGAGAATCGCTTTTTCTGGTAACATTGTTCAGATTTTTTATAGGAAGTACGTAATCCCTAGGGAATCTCGATAATGTAACATGTAATGTAATCTAACATTTTACGCACGAATGTATTTGGTATTTAACAAAGAAATTTATAAACATTATTAAATAATGGATGTTAATATTCATTTAAATTTTAATTCCAACATTTTATATATCCTTTCGGTTAAAAAAGAAACCTTTTTATCTAAAAAAATGGATTTCGAATAAAAGTTCTACAACTGCAGAGTAAACTTTTAATTGACACGAGCTTGACGATCACGTGTTCGTCGCTATAAACCTTGGCTATATTTGGCAAAGAACCGTTTAATAAATGAATTAAAGTTTATGAAATTTCTAAATTATCTTAGTAATGTATGCTTCTAAAAGGTGGTAAAACTCTTTCTAATACTCGTACGCCCGTACTACTATCACACATGTTGCTGACTATAGTGTTTGTATTACAGTGATGTCACTTAAAGGAAGGAGTGCTAATGTCCCTTTTCGTATTGGCTAGAAATATATCATAGTCAAGCAGAAGGCCCTTATACCCGTTTGTTAATTTTTAAGAGACTAAAAAAAGGACGAGGTTTTAAATTTGGCAGATTTTTTTTTGTGTGTATTTACGCCGATTATTCAGCAGTTCCTCAACCTATTAAAATGATTTAAATGATATTGTTGGTCCTAATTTATGGAATTTAAAAATCTGTAAGTAGTTTTTTCAAATCCTGGTAAATGAATTCATTTCAAATTATTAAGTTTTATATTATAATCTTAAATAGGTAAAATGTTTCTGAAGTGAGCTGATTTCTATTTATTTCTTTACTTGAAAAAAGATTACTTTATGGGTAATTTACCTTATATTAAATTTATTTATATTTTTATAGCATATACATAACAAACGAGGATGCAGACCACTTGTTGGTAAGTGATCAATGCGTACCATATGGACAATTGTTATTAACTCCAAATAGGATGGAAGTTCCACCTGATTTCGGTCATGTTTCTTTTTAGATGATTAAGACGAAACGCCTCGAGTTCTTATTGAAGACATTCAAACTAGAAAACGTATACAAACGTACTCAAACTAGTAACGTTGAATACAGCTGTCTTATGGCAGAAATACATGCGGCGATGAGGACTCCGCAGCTAATCCAAGGCTCTACCACATGCAGTTAAGACCTGACATTTATACTTACCTAGATACTTACCTAGATATAAGATGTAGTACTTCGATGCTACATCTGTTTTGTATAAATTAAGATCAGTTAGCTTTAGCTAAGCTCTTCAAGAAACTTCAGAGGAATATCAAGTATCCATAATAATATTAAATGATAAGGTAATTTGACCTTGACATAATCGAGGCTGCTGCAAGTGTTGCAGAGGTACTATCCGCATATATGTACACACATACACATATACAGACATACACAAATATATAACATGTGTTTGTATATTAACATCGCATACTAGCTTGCACGGTCGTATGCTACTCTTTAAACAAAAAAAAAATTATGTACACCAATAATTAAATGAATGTACATATAATGTGTGATGTATGTGTGTGTCAGTATAGCTTTAATGTTAAATAAGTATGGGCGCTGTCCTTATTTAGGACGACAATCGTATCGCACTTAATTTTTTATCGTCTCATTTTTCGCGTCAATTCTATTTTCCTCCAACTGTCCAAGTAGAAAAGTTACCGCCAAAAACTTGTTTATTAAGATATATGAAAGAAATCACTGTGAATATTAAGCCTGAAACCTGTTAGTTCCTAGAAAAGTATCGAGAGCGTCAATAGTATAATTATGTGTATTAAATGTTTTATATGGCATACGCCACAAGATAAATATTATATTAGTCTGTCCAATTGTGTTGTGAACCAAATGTGTAAAAAAATTATATATAAATTCTTACGACCAAAGTTTCCTGTATTTGTTTTCAAGCAGGTAATAAAAATGAAAACTATGTTTATTGAAAAAATGTTCAAAGAATATGATACCGTATTGTAATAGAAAATTGTTATAAAATTTTTAAGCAAACATTATTAAACTTAAACTAAAAAATAATAATAATTCACACACCAGATTCGTCTCACAAAATATTACGATTGCCCAGCCGCCCGCTTAGGAAGTCATGATACTAAATGTGGCTGTGTATTGTCTGTGTACGATCACGCATAAAGTAAACAAAAGTTACCCGGCATATTATATTTTTCACTGTTCAGCGTTTTCCACTGTTCTTGCGGAAGAAGACAGGTAATTTTTAGTTCATAATTTAATTACTAAATGATGTAAGTATTTACGTATGTATGCATATGTAAGGGTGATTAGTGAAATACCTGGTATTTCGAATTCTAAAATTCTATTTCTCGCTGTATCAAAATGTAAGAGTTTTTTTTATATATCTGCCTGTATGTTGATCTTGGGGACTACAGAAACGATTTAGACATAACTAATGTCACGTAAATATATTTTTACGAGGAGTAAATATTTATAGATCCTACCTGGACACTTTAAAACTGCGTCCAGGGAAGGTACTCTCTTGGACTCGTGCGGAGAAGCTTTTATTGCCCAACTACAACTACACTGCATGTACTACTATTCAAATACACCACCTTTCAGGTGTGACGAGTGTAAGTATATTTTTTCAAAATACAATCGGACAATACAAATCAGTACGGGATTTGGCTATATAAATTGTTCACATTGATTAAAATAGATTAATAATTGTATTTATACACAAGCGTGAAGAGAGATCGCTATAAGAGTAAACTTAGTCGTTCACTATATAATTACATACATACACTATACGATTATAACAGAATTACAAATTAATGCTACCTTTAAAAATAAAATAAACTTTGAAAGCCTAAAATTCTTACGGTAATGTTTGCGAATCAAGAATTTGTTGAATAGCTTTATAAATAGAAGTTTACGTAAAACTTAAAGCGAATTCTTGGACAGAAAACGGGCAGTCACTTAGCAATATCGATTTATAATTATCCATAATTGCCGTAAAATTCTGAACGTGACAAAGTATTTTAAAGTTCACGTTAAAATATGCAAGTTTATATTGTGTAATATTTTGATATCGAGTTAATATTTTAGTCACTTGTTAGACCATTTTGGTACATAGACGTAAGTAATTCAAAAAAACATCGGTCGAGGCGAGATAAACTCATACCGTGAGGATTACGTATCCCATATTTGTGTTTTTTTCATGTTTCAAGAGTAGGAAAGAAGTTGATATCTGATTTTAAGTGATCACTCGAGCCCATAAACACCCAACTCAACAAGACTGAAGGCCCAACTGAAGTTTAACGTAAATACATCACTACTCTTTAGTGTTCTGTCGATGTTGATTGTGTCGATATCTGCCAGTCACGTATGCGTCCGACCAAAATGTTCCTATTGTAAAACGAGTCATGCGCAGCAGAAGAACAAAATAATTGGCAACAAAATAACATGTTGTGTACCTTATAAAGAAAGTGTTCACTTTCATTAGGTTTCGGATTCTCAGCGAGAGTTTTATTTGCACTTGGAGGGGATTTTATTATTTGTTATTTTACTTTAGATTTTGCATTATAAAGCTTTGAATATGTATATATATGTTTTTGTAGACTTAATGACTTTATAGTTACGTCATAATTTAGAAAATAGCAGTTCAATAATTATTAAGACTGCATTACGAGATATATTAGAGATTTTAAATTACTTTTATTATAATTAGCAATTAGCAATTTGTGTTATGTCGCCACTTCAGAACGCACCTAATAACATTAACAGATCTTTTATTGCATTAAAATAAAACGGAGTTTTGAGACCATTTTTTCCATCGATGTAAGTATTAAGATTAAATATCACATACATGATTATGTTGTTTCTTTATACATAAATTATCGAATAACCGTATAAAGTTAGAACTGCATATAAATCTCAAGTATATCTTTTGAGTCAAGTTCAGGTTAGTCACTTTCTTTTCTCTCTTTTTTGGTCGCTCTCAACATTATGATGTCCTGGTAAATTGTGATTCTTGTTTTAAATTTAGTTATTAATATTCGTTGTATGTACGTAATTTTTGCTGGGTAATCATATCCTGATATTTTAAGAAGTTAATTTAGAATTTCAGTGGTAATTTTATTGTGGGTTGTGGTGATATCTTGGGATTGAAGTGTGTATTTGCGTGCGGTAACTGAAATCGCTATCCAATGTCATTGAATTGACGTCAGTTCAACAGTCTGTCGTTACATTCAATACACTTTCTTAAAATGTCACTCGCATAAATTTTTCTTAAATGCTTAAAGAAGTATACATCATTTCACAAACACGTATTTTGTATGCGGACTCTTTAGTTCTTCACTTTTAATATTTTTATTGTTTATTTCTATATCCGCTATAATGACTTATTCTGTGAAAAATTTTACGTTGAAAATATAGATTACTTCAAAAGTAGGATAGACAGGGAGATGGCAAGCTTAGTAATAGGCTTCTGTACGGATCCTTAAATTAGGTTAAAAGATGAATGTCTAGAGTTAACATTCAGTAAAAGACACAGACATATACGCAAGCAGGCAAGCATGTAACCAAAATTATTTGGTCAAAAGGCTTGCCATGTGTTCTGTTTTAATTTAAATGTTTTGAGATAAACATATTCGATTGAATAGGAATAATGATATCAGACAATAATCAGTGTGTCGCGACGTTACCCCCTATGGAGAAAATGCGGCAAGAAATTTTCTTATTTCTGTACAAAATATACCTTATTAACTTTACACGTGGAGGCTCTTGTATTTTGCGGTTTTGCGTCATTTCGCTTTCCACTTGACAGTAAAGTTAATGACATTCGTTATTCTAGTACAAAGGTAATGTTGAAGGTAAAAAAAACGTCATATTAAATGGCCACTGGACATCACTTCATTATATTTTTTAAGAGTTGTTCCATTTTTTATGTAGACAAAAAGACATGAACCCTCGCCTCTGGAGAGAATATTTTATATGCTTAATTACAGCAAAAATATGATAACATTTCTAAAATGTTTGCGCTATTTGATACGTGAGTATGTAGGTAAGATGTACGTTTATGTAACAAGTATATTATTTAAATAACGTGTCTGAGAAACATGTTGTTGCCTTTATATCCTATTAATATAACAACACGAGTACTTTATTGGTCGTAATATCATAGATGTACCTACTAAGTAATACGAAGAACAGTTTTTAAGACATTGACTGCGGCAAACACACCTGTTGTGTTTCACTGTCCGCGCCACCTGTGCTGCTCGCACGCATACGGTGTGTGCCGCCGCACTGGAACACGCCTGTTGCGTTACGCGCCACACGAGTGGATTGTTTCGAATATTAAAGCAGCAGTCAATGTGTTAAGTAGATCAGTACATCAGTACTGAATTTATTTGGATGAGAATCAGAATGAATAGGGCTTTATCAATAATGAAATATTAATTTGGTGATAATTCCTAAGGTTTCCGTATTGGACTCCGAAGACGCGCTGCACACGAGCGGAGGAGCAGTGAAAGCTTGGCAAAAAATATTTTGTTTTAATACTTAGATAACTCGTTAACATTTTGAAAATTGTTCTTGAATTTGGTTCACGTTAATATCGATAAATGTATGTACCGAGTCACAGATTCTTTAGATTTCTATAATAAGCCGCTTGACACCACATTATTCTGGGTGACGAAGCATTGGACCATTTGTCAATCTTACAAAAACGTCTATGAGGAGAAAACTATAAGTAAATTCTTTATAAGAACTCCCCAAAATATAATCCAGATTTTATATTACTTTGAACAACAGTACCTATTACAGTCACCGAAAAATTGTTGTATTAATAGGTATATCTACATATATAGTTCGTCCAGAGTGGTACCACCGTCGCTCTCACAATCCGTCGCGACGCGATTCTTGTGTTTTTTGGACAGGTGCGCTTGACAAGCGAGACGACCATCTTAGTCCTTAGATATCGCATAGATAGCGCATCTACGTATGGCCTCATATAGGGCTTAAGTCCTGTTTGAGATTAGATGTGAGTGTCTATGGCCTGCAATGACTACTTAATATCAAATGGCCCACACGCTCGTTTACTGCTGTTCTGAAATTTAAAAAAACTTTCATTTAACTAAATGTTTTTTATTGATTGATTGATTGATAATTATAATCAATTTGATATGTATAATAAACGTGAAAGGACAATTTCTGAAATGGTACCACGAATTATGCATACGTCAGTCCAAATTGGTAAACGTATATAGTATCCATTTTTTTTACGCCACTGCAACAAGTCTAATACGTATAGTACGATTTTCATTACCGTTAAAGCAAGTGACAACGATAGCTATACCAGTCATCATCGTTATCATCATCATCATCAGCCCATTAATGTAACTCTGCTGGGCACGTGTCTCCTCTTAGAATGAAAGGGTTACGCCATAGTCCACCACGCTCGCCAAGTGCAGATTGGTAGACTTCACACACACTTTTGAGAACTTTTTACAAATAATTTTTAAATGTATTTGTTTCCTGACGATGTTTTACACCGTTAAAACAAGTGATAATTAATTTCTAATGCGCACATAACTTCGCAAAATCAGAGGTGCGTGCGGGGTTCGAACCCATCGTAAGAGGCTTGAATCTTAAACATCAGGCTTTCGCTGGTTTTTACTTATTAATTTCTAATAGATGACGTTACAAAAAAAATCTGCAACTTGTAACCATCCGCATGAAAAGCTGCTTACAAATAATATGTTATTTTCTCGTACATACTTAGTCCAAAACGATTAGATTTGTTGTTTATTTATAAAATCAAAAAGCTATGTGTGTACCTTCGTCTACAAGCCTGTATAGTTTTATTTACTTCTCATTATTTTGTGTATATACATTATTTGTGTCTGATATCCACAGCGCAACACGTGACGGGACTTAATGAATTGAGTTAGTCTCGGTCTTTCAAAGGGCTCTACATTTTGCCTTAGTCAACCCAATATTCAGTATACATCGATAAGTTTTAACCCTATTGAGCTCAAATACTAATAAAATACGTAGATAGGCAAGAAAATGTTTTGAATATTGTAAAAGGTGACTCGCATATTCAATCGGCATATGTTTATTATCATGTAGAAATGTAAAAGAAAAGCTTAGTTTGTGTATCTGTGTATCATACAATACAATACAATACAAATATTATTTATTGTACACAACAAAAATAACACACACGGAAATAGAAATATAAAAACGGTGGTGCCAAAAAAGGCCGTTTTATAGCTAGGGTAGCGATTTCTTCCAGACAACCTTTGGGTAGAAAACGTGGTAGACGTGAACAGAATGGAAGGAAGGACTAGGGGTATACATAGTAATATATATGTATATATTTAAGGATAACTTAGAAATAATAGTGTAAAGGTAAAGTTTAGATATATAAGAAAAAGGAAGGGGGGGGGGGGGGGATGATCAATTGATAGATTCAGGATTGAAATAGAAGGATTTTAGAAGATTTGTAAATGAATGAATGAATGAATAAATACTTGTGTGTTTCACCTGAATGATCTGTAGATATTAATCTCAAACCGAAACCAAATGCCAAACTCGACTTGAAATGACGACCCGCATGGCGCATCGTTTACCCTACCGATCTGACACACCGAGGGTCCTGAGTTCGATTCCTGGTCAAGGAGACATTTAAATGATGAATTTAAATTTCTGTTCTGAGCCTGGGTGTCCGTGTACTCATCTTGTTCATGGCAGCCACGACATAGGGTATCCTTTTGTGGGCTATGAGTGTAATAAAGAAATCCATATACCTAAAGTACTTTGATTTTATTTTGAACGTTGTCCTATAGTAAATTAAAACTTAATGTGCATTTGGCTCCAACCTTTTTTATGTCTCACTGCTGGACACGAGTCTCTCCTCACAACTAGGGCAGACCTAGAACATACTCCACCACGCTGCTCCAATGCGGATTGGTGGAGAAGGTGCATTTATTCGGGTATAAAACGCAAAAAAAAGTTTATGTTTATCTTAACTAACTTTCTAGTAACTTATGAAAGCATTTTACATGTTAAGCTTGTTACTAAGTTACCGAAATCTGTTAAAGCATACAGTTTATACACATTCATGAGGGCGACAGGCGTTTCCTCTATATCTCCAATAATCTACATATCGAGTCTGGCACAGAATATTTCAATTATCCACCGTACCGGCGGGGATTAAAGGTAATTCCGTGTTCCGTTTTTGTACACAAACTCGATGTCTACATAATTGTTGCCATTGTAATAATGTAAATATACATGCAATACATAAGTATATAATTGTCATGCATGAGACGGTAATATACAACATTTGTATAGGAGCCTTCTTGGTTTAGCTCCGGAGATATCACTCTTATAGTGGTATCTCACATATCGCATAACCATTATGTAAATCCAGTAGGTACTTGTTACTTAAATAAATCCGATTCTCCCGTACGTTTTAATTTTAGTAATGCATGTTTATGAAGTTAACTTAGTACGTCTTCATATAAATTGACATAACTAATATCGTCATTAAGGGATCCATAAAAAGATTTTCTGAATATGACTTCTAAAAGGTGGGAGGAAATTGAGTTACCTGCGCTAAAACGATTATGTGGGCGGTGTCATGGGACAACGTATTAATTGGTAAATAGCAACATATTATATTAGAAAATACCTTGCCCTTATATAACAATAAAAATCCTAACATCCCTACTGTTTATTTTTATCATTAATAATGATGATGGAGATACTTGAGCTATAGATGGCGCTGTGTTCGAAACGTTGGGGTGGATGACGGATGGCATGTCATCCGGATGGAGAGAAAAACCTCCAACGGATCGTCGTACACCTCGATTATTAATTAAATTAAAACTTATTTCAGTTCTGTATATTTGAGTAGTTTATTTGTTCAACTAATTATAATAATCTTTATTTTATTTCGTAAACAAATAACATCTTTACATTAGACAGTGGCCAGTACCTTCTTTTAAGCACTTTTTTAAATTAAATTGCAGCATTGTATGGACGTGACATCTATCTTTTATTGGGAGACTAATCTCAGCAAAGACAAATGTCTGATTCCAACGAAGAGCGGAGTGGCCATCAGCCGAC
>DWKL01003262.1:0-11697 GCA_018249415.1 Phareas burnsi
AACACTGCAAAAACGAATACCAATACACTGTACCTTTCTATCTATTTCCGATACCTAATTATAAGTACATCATTTTATTCACAAATAGCTAACTAATATGCTATATTTTCTAACCGATACGCTGCTTAACTTTAAAATTCTGTTACAAATCCTAACTTCAAAGAAACAAAGGTGCACGCAACTTGAATGACGTAGAGAGACTTGTGCCGACTTAATGCACTGATAAATTTCAATGCGCACATTACTGTGCGGTATCGACTGGTCGGTAGACGCGACGATATATTGCATTTTACGATTCCAATAGGTGGTTATGCATCGTCCGAGTGCAGCTAGAGCCGGCGACTTTCTATCTGTTACGCAAGATGATCATGTAACCGCGCCGCTGCACGTGCGGAAGTCTCTGGAGCGAATGTGACCTGCACTACTCCCGTCTAGGATTAGTTACCTTTTACCGCTTGTAGTTTACTACCTACTTGAATAACTACAATGCTTTGTTCTATCTACCTTTTGTCTGGCAAAACGTTTAAATTAAGTTTTGTTTCTACGGTTATACGGACTCGCGCTACGTCGCGTTTTGTTAAAAATGAATATAATTTGCTATCAAATTTTGGATAGATTTATTTGAACTTATGTTACGGTAAAACGGTGCTCCAAATCGAAGATGTATCGCGAATTTAATACGTAGCGTCGCTCGGTCGGATTAGTTGATACTTAGGTTATGGGTTGTTACAATCGTTTTCACATATAATAATGCTGTTAATCTTGGGTTAGTTGCCATAACAATGAATAAACTCTTATTACCTCTTGAGCGAAATCGTGTTCATGATCCGAAGATTGTGGCGCATGCGCAAGTTTCCCGTGCATCGCCTGGTAGGCTGCTGTTGTTAATACTGAGATCTCGTGCCATTTTTCCATCAACAACTTTGAATGGATTTCCATGGGTATTTCCATGATGAAGGGTAACTTTTTCGTCCAAGCGACCATTTTGTGCACTATGGAGTCACCGATTTTACAAAGTTTATCACCTATCTCAGAGGTGTCGTGAAGGAGATCTGGCAAGTGACGGACGGTCGCGATGTCCTCCATAGCGTCGCAGTCGATTAGCGCTCGGATCATGTGAAGCGCCCTTTCAAGTGGGACCGCACGATCTCGAGATGACGACACAGCGCTTTCCAGTCTTGCTCTCAAATGTACGACCTGAGGCAGAACAGTTACAGGTGAATCGTTTGGAAGGGTTGAATATTCTATTAGTTCCGTACACATTTTGGAGCGTCTTACCTCACTAGGATTGGTAAGGGCAGTCTTAAGTATGGTCCCGTTGACGAGGTGCGACGGGAGAGGCGGCAGGGGCTCCTTAGGCTTTTCCGGCGGAGACGCTCGACTTGCCGCCGTTGCTGCCTTTGCATTGGGTTTCTTGTGTTTTTTGTATTTAACTTTGTACAGATTATAAACTGCACCGCTGTTGCGCCCACCTGGCATGCGGTCTTCCCGTACAGCTGCGACAAAGAATACAAAATGAGCGAAATACCGTAGATTTTAAAAATAAAAACAGTTTTAAATATACGTACCTTGTAATACCATTCCTTGTTCAATGCATTTTTTAAAGCGGCAATACTGGCATCTATTCCGTTGCGCTTTTGTTATTTCACAGCCACCGTCAGCAACGCAAGTATAAACCCGCCGATTCTGGACAGTCCGTTTAAAGAATCCCTTGCAGCCTTCACATGTGATGATGCCATAATGAAGACCGGTCGCCTTATCCTCGCATATCATACAAATCATTGGTTGCTCATCTTCGTCTCGCTCAGCTTCAGGTGCATAGGTTCTCAACTCGGGTCGCGGTAACGACAATGAGCTCGCACTGGCTACTCCTGGTGAACCTGAAACGCTACCTGCCGCTGCACTGAGATTTAACGCATGCATTTGTTGATGAGCGGGCAACTGTGATACATCACCCGCCCAAAGCAACTCCATGTTAAGAGGTGGCCCTCGTGGCCTCCTTAGATCACCACCTAAGTTTAACAACAACCTCGCGGCTGACTCTTCACTGCACGTCGCCGGATCGGGCATAGGTGCCGTAGGTGTATGAGATGCACTCGCTGCTGGCTCCCCGCTAGTCGCTGGCGCCGGTAGCGTCCAAAACATCGTACGAACTCCACCCGACTCGCCCATAATGACGGCCGGTGCTCCCCTCCATTGCGTTGATCCTCGATTACCTCCTTTAGGTTCGACCGGTTGCGGTGGGAAGTGACCGCCGATAAGCTCGGGTTTGACGCCATTGATGCAAGCAGCAGGTGGCCAGTGCCCCGGTGATATTGACGCGTGTGTACTCGGTGGCGGCGGTGGGATTGAACGGGGCCTGTATGGTTGAGGAGGTTCTGGTGGCGGTCCTTCTATCTTCACGGAGGAGAGCTGTGATGAGGGCGAAGAATCGTGCTTGATGCTAGACGGAGAGTTTTCAGCCTTGACTGATGGGGGCGCCCCTTCGAACTTGATGACCGAATAGGGCGGCGCGGAGCGAATGACGGTGGGATGGCAGGACGGTGAAGGTGAGGGCGAGCCACCGCCGTCAAACACGGGCGGCGGGTGCGGCGGCGTGCTGCAGCCCGCTTCGGCCATGCGCGGCGATGGCGGGCCTGGGTCCGGTGATGACGTACTGGTGTCGGCTGCCGACTCGCCTGCGGGCATACGAGGCGCGATCAAGCGACAGACAGAAGACTTTCGTCTCAACACAAAAGAAAAAGAGCACCGTGGACTTTTCAGAAGCGACAAATAGAAACTAGGTGAAATGTCAACGACCGCGCGGCGTGGTCGCAGTTAGAAGGCGCGGGGCGCGACGCAGGGACGCGACACTGCACTTCCCGCCGCCGCCGACTAGATTAGCCGGTTGCGTCACGATGTGAGCGCTTTGCGGCTCAGGCCGCATAGTAAACTAATCTATTATGTGAATGCAATCACAAACGTCACATGGGACCATAATGAACCGCGAATATATATTTTTAACGCTAAATTTTGGAGCAGATTATTTTTAATTTAATTCAATAAATAAGATAATTATTGCTTTATGTAATAACACGGAATAAGGAAACGTGGTGAGAACGTGAAAAGCGCAGGAAACGTGGCCGCGGGTCGTAACGGGCGAGCGCGAGATGCGGTGCGCGCGAGGAGAAAGTGAAAGCGGCGCGATCGCAGATGCGGCTCCCGGAAGCGTTGCGCCTGCGCTGAACCACAAAGGGCTCTACGTCATGCTATTCCTATTGCAAATTTCTAATGCAGTCAGAAGAGTTACACGTGTTAAAAAATCCGGCATTTGAAATTCTTAAATTGCACTGCCTTAAAACTATATAGAAACGTTTATGACAATCTCTGTTAATACTGAATTTTGTTATGGAAACTTTAAAGTATATTAACTGAAATATAACACAATTATTATAACACACATATGTACCGATAAGTTAGAAACTTTACCGACTTTTTATTACTAAATCCATATGCGTTGTGTTTACCCTCTCCCGTGTGGCAGTTTACATCGCATAACGCAGCAATCAGTCATTCGATTCCGAAAAACCACCCCCACAAAACTGTCACTGTAACACGAGCGTGACGCGAGAATGTGTACGACAATAAGTACGCAAGCGTCATTTGTCGGGAGGACGCGAGGGCGCGGGAGAAAATTATTGCGCGGTTTTGTTTACGCGAGGAAAAGTGAAGAAAGTTTTCCACTAGCGGCGCGTGGCGTTCGGCGGGCGCGCGCAGTGAGCCCGACCTACCGCACGAGCGGCACCGCGCCGCTCCCCGCGCGCTTCCCGGTCCCTCCCTCCAGCCACTATTAGGTCACTCAGACGGCCGTGCGTGCGAACTGCAACCGCACAATGACTAGTGCAACGCGTGCACCGCTCTCGCTTCGAGGACGATCTCTATTTCACTTCGCGTCCTTTGCCATATCACTGGTGGGGACCGATCTTTCTAGCCGCGTGATGCAATCGGCTGCTGAGGTCCTAGGTACGCTATAAATGTATAGCTTTGATTGCTAGCTATTATGTAGATATTGATTGGTTTGCGCTACAAGTAGTTTAAACTATCTAATTGATATGACCTATTAATGAGCTTTCGTCTGTACAGTACAACAGTACTATACAGACGAAAATAAGTGATAACTTATGACACTTTACAAAATGTTCGTAACATTTTGTAAGGTGCAATATTATGTTTATTTACGTTTATCCTGAGAAATATTTAAAACAATAAGTGTACGTAACAATTAAATAAATAAAGCAAAACAGATCTCGATAAAATATACAATTTAAATTATAATAGTAATAACCAATAGTTACAAATTTTGAGACTTCTCAACTTGTACTTCATTAAAATAAAACGAACCATCGCTACCGAATCAGTACGTATAAAACGACGATACGGAAGCTTCGACAAACGGCCAACAATAGAGATTACGCAACGATACATCTATGGGCGTCGTTTTTTCGATCGGTGCAGCTCGAAGGTCGTGCGCGGTCAGCGACCGAGGGAAAGTAGGTCATACTCGCACCCCACTTTACTCTACCCCACCTCATCCCACTTCACCCTATCTCACCCGCTAAGGATGCCACGTGTCGCTGCTCACGTCCCGAAGCTCTTGTTCCCGACTTCGAGCGTCCTTCAGTTAATTATAATCCTCATAATAATTAAGAATTTGTAAGCCTTTGTCGTGTTGTTTTATGAGTATTTATGGTAAAGAGTAACATTTTCTCTGACAGTTTATGTCTTCAGGGCGGGAAACACTGAACTCGTTAAATATTTCACAAGAGCTTGCTTTGGAAAACTAATGTATTTCACTTTGGGGACTTTCACTATGTTTTTTTTATTGTATAGATTGGCTCCCGTGTTCTCAGGTGTACTCAGGTGTACTCAGGTAGTCCTTCAATCCTATTCTATTCACACATGCATTAGTAACGTCCCCCTCCCCCACCCCTCGAGAACTAAGTTTAAATTCCTTATATATGTATGTTTCTCCCTTAAACAAAACAGCATTTTTTAAAATAACGCATTTTACATTTTCATTCCTGTAAAAACGTGTCATCGTTTGTATTTGTTCAAATATCCAGACCCAGAACACAAATCTAAACTCATCAATTCGATCCCCGGCAGAGCAATTTAGATTGCCTTGCCCTGTATCGAACCTGTCACCCTTTGGATGTCAGACCTGGATGGTTGCCACTGCACCACTCGTGCCGGCAATTATCACTGCTGTTGTATAAGTGTGATAGTTTTCGTTACCTATTAGTAAAATAACTTCAACATTTCTTGCCATAAGAAACCGGAATGATCTGTAATACCTCCATCGTCAGGTACACCGAATACCAGTTATTCATAGTGATTGCCAGTGGTAATTTTTCTGAGCGTTGTGCTTCAGAGGATAAGTTAAACATTTTAATTACGTAACGGGTACTCACGATATGGGATTTTTTTTTAATTTAATAAAATCTTATGATAAGTTAAACAGTTGAAACATCTGACAGTCAATTTGGTGACTAACTCGTAGGCTATCACTATCAATATCTATATCTATCAATCTCTATTGGAGAAGTGTGACAATCTAGCCATAACATATAAACGACTTACATTGATCCTTACTTTTTAATGGACGCATTTATACCGCGCTACTTCTCAAAACCTATGATGCTGTCCGTTATGTTACATATATAAAAATATATAGAAATGAATGAAACGGTTAAACGGGCACCCTTTTATCCTTTCCCTGTTTTCCTTTGATACGAAAATAGCTTACTATGGGGTTAAGTTATACTTGACCGAGTTTTCCTGTAACTTTCTTTGTATGGGTTCTTTATGCGCTTGAGTCCGTAAATAACCTCCCGCTCTGAAAGCTACAAGTATCGTAAGTGGTTAAAGGACATATAACTATGCTAAATTTATATGATAATAGATACAGTATATGTAGTTTTTATGTTATAGAATATATAGCTTATAGACATGAGCGTGCAATCTACCTGATAATGTGTGGTCAATGCTGCTCCAACGATAACCAGCTCTAAAAAGAATTGGAGCCCTAGATGAAGCTGATCATAAATGCTTTGTTACCCCCAATTATTCATCAAACATGTCCTGTAAGTCTGCTTTTCTACATCCCCATAAGAACACGTGTGCAAACATTGCTGCTTTAAGAAAATAATGGATGGCGCGGTGGTACTTCCCCACCGACCGACCATAAACATCCCTATCTTACCTACCCACTTATAACCATATATTTAAAGATATACTAGTAAAGTATTTAATTATAGAATGTTTTCAAAGTCCGAAAGGGCGTGTAACCGAACTGTCAAATCTCAGGGCTGTGTCGTAATTTGCCGAAACTCTAGTGAAGTGTCTACCAGTTTTTTTAATTTTCCGTCTCACCCTACCTACCTACAACTTATATCACTATTGCGATATAAACTTACGGCGATAATAACAATAAATTAAAACTTTTCAAGAACTGAAAAAGTCAACTTAAGTTTCTCGCAATAAATGATATATGTATAAACACGAATCAACATTTTAATAATTATAGCAAGCCTAACTAAGTAGGATTTTGCGTTAAGATGCTATGAAGTATACACACGCCTAGACACAGAACGGATTTATAAAATTAATATTAATTAACAAAGTGTCTTTCCAAACAAAAATCTAACCCGAATTCTTCAGTAGCTGATCGATGAAGATATATATAATTATGGTAACTCATCATTATCACCACTGTCAACCCATAATTATCCCCAAATGGAACAAGTGTCTCTTCTCAAAATGAGAAGGATTAGATCATCATCTACCAGGCTGGCCACGTGCGGTTTAGTAGACTTCACACCCTTTCCAGAATTTTATAAAGAAATCTCAGATATACAGGTTTCGTCACAGTGTTTTTTTTCACCTTGAAGCAAATATAATAAATTTTTAATAATAAGTTTAATATCATGTGTATTTAATTATTTTAAATATTGCCATACAATAACGGTATATTCTGTTCAGTAGAAGAGTATCAGGTAGTAGTCAACGTAGATATAGTGAAAATTACACAATCATGTTTTAACTAATTTTGATTAAAAATATTTTTCAGAATTTTCAACCACATTACCATAGTTACTTCTTAGTTACTAAGTCCTAAGTTTTTCTCAGTTACAAAGTTACTAAGTCCCTTCTCCCACTGGAAGGGATACAATTTTGATGACTTTAGAAATATATGTTTTCCTACACAAGCGAGTTTAAGCAATTCAAATGAAGTTATGTTCCTAATTTCATTCAACAGTCTTCAAGTAAAATGATGGTCACATATGGACCGACACAGACGGATGCCCAGACGAACAGACGGACAAGACTAAGTTTTAAGGGTTCCAAGATGGCATTGCATATTTCTACGCACAAATGATTTTGTATATCATTCATCAATCACTAAAATATCATGAAAATGCGTTGATCTTCTCTACGACCATCCGTAGAAAATTATTGAATGCATGCACGTAACTGGTCGTGTACTGACAAAATTCTTGGCGGATATTCCGCTCCTAGAAATCATTCCCCTTCTAGAAATATGCAAACGTTATAAAAATTACGAAATTTATGACGGAACCCTAAAAGAAAACGATTAAATGATTGCCACGCGTGGATCCAACGAGGCGAGCGAGACACGTAAATTCGATCCCGCTTATCTCGAATGCACATGAGTGAAGTAACGTGTGCACGACACGCGAGGGCGCGTCACGGCGTCGCGGTGACGCGGCGTCACGGCGTCACACCCCCAGCAACGCAAACCGAAACGTCACTAACCGTATCTAGATTCACGCGAAACTATAAATAATTGAACGACACACGAGCCGAGTAATCGTATTTGAATCGGTGGTATTTTTGCAATTTTTCTCAATTTTTTTTATGACAATAGTAGCGAACGGCTGTGCAGACTACCTTATGTTAAGCTATCACTGCAGCCCATGGCTATATAAACTTAAACAGGACTGAAGCCCTCTCTGAGGTCGTACATAGATGTGTAACAACTCCCGAGGACTAAGATGGTCGCCTCTCCAATTGAAACCAGAATTGCTCCACGACGGTTTACGAGGGGGGGGGGGGGTAGCACTACCCCAGATGTACTATATTTCTTCCAACTATTAAACCTATTACTCTGGTTAGCTAGCTTAAATTGTCTGGCTGTGAATTCGAAATCTATAGTTATCTTACCTACCTTATTTGATATAATACTTCTTAAAATTGCGTTTATTATTTTTGTGTCACGGCTAATTTGTAAGTTCTAATCTTGAAAATTACTGAACCGATTTTGATATGACTTTCACGGAAAGACTTTCTTGTAAATACCCCTACTTTACAGAGAGTGACTTGGCCACATTTTACTTCGAAAATATCTGTTTCGTGCATAAATTTGTAAAAATAACCCGTAAGTACACGCAGTCGAATATCGATAGTAATTTGGTTAAAAATAAAGCTAGTAATTAGGTAAATAGGATATGTACCAAAAAATTAACTTCACCTATGTTTGCCAGAGGCAGTCGCCAACTGTAAAGGGGGTTCTGTTTGCATTTATTTCGTGAAGTCGCTTATCGTAGCGTTCTAGAAATCTCATTAGAAAGTGAATACGACAAAGTTTATTGCTGTTATTGTCAATCTTAACATAATGTTATTGTTCAAAGTTATTTTATTTCAAAGGCCTTTTGACTATTTTTCTGTGGTATATTAATTACTGAACAAACGCTTTAACATTCTGACGCGTCTATGTTATCTCATTACTGTTCGTTTTTACGATTACTTCAATATTTATTTAACGTTAATTACCTAAAACTACAACGCTTTATGTTGTGTGATATTTTCCACATGTTAACAATAATTACAACGTTATATGCAATGATCGGCTAGTTTATCAGTAATATTTGTAATTATCTAAACGTTTACGTTAAGATTTATGATTAGTTGTGTAATTGTACGAGATTCTGTAGGAATGTAAAGTTATATAAATAACTCTGTTTATGTCTTTATGTCTACAAACTGTTTTCTTTTAGCTTTTAAATTTGGTCCATGATATTGTAAGCAAAAAGCAGTTATAATATCAATACTTGACTTCGCAATTGCAGCGATTCAGAACCGCTTTCACTTTACTATAATTAAGATTTTTCATTAATTACAAGTTTTGTCAATTGCCGTAATTGTCTTAGGTATGTGGCAGCGTGGATGTCCTAAATACTTTATAACGGAATCTTTGCAGCTTAGAGTATAATGAGTGACGAGACATTTTTTTCTTTTAAGTTTTGCCTTTAATAGTAGATACAGACTTTGGCGCCCCCTTACATTATAGGAAATAATATAAAAGCCGTTAATTGTATAAAATAACCTGCATATTGCCTGTTGCAGCATGTTATCAACAGCGTTGTTATGTTCAAAATAAGTTATAGAGAATGAGCCTTACTTGTTCCTGAGTAAAGTACTATTTAAAGGCAAAACACTTTTTGACGTCCTTAAACTACGCAAAAAGAACACAAGTTTCGCAACAATCAGTATCGTTTGTACCTTAAATAGATTGGAGATTTATAGAACTAACAGTGACGGAGCAACAATGCGAGACATTTTGACTGTTAACCGTTATTACCCCCATTCATAACTCTCACGACGGCAATTGTGAATCGCTGAACCGGATCTTGTTTTGGTAGATTTTGTTCTACCAAGTGAAAGTTCTTGAATTTTACAAACCCGTCTTCGGTCTCTCATGGCATATTATGCTTAGAGTTATTCAACTTTCGGCTGATGACGTCGATTATCGAACGCCAATTTGTATATGATTTTTGTGTAGTTGGGTAATCAATTGGATAAACCGCTTTGGGGTTATTTTTGTTTATTCCGTTTTACAAGGTACTATAAAATTTAAAATGTGTCTAACACTAACATATCAAATGGGCTGCATGTTTGTTTGTTATATCTATTACATAATTTTTTTTCGATCTTTCGCAAATGTACGAAAAGACTAAAAGAGCATTATAAATATTACAGCCATGTATGTACGAACAGCCCGTAGACAAAATTTTGACATCTACGCTAATCGTTCGAGTACAAATTACTGATACAGTCTTATGGTTTTTAAAGTGTGCGCGTTAAAAATGAAATACTACTATATAATACTAATTTTAACAGCGCTATGGCCCTTACACCATAATGTTCTCGACACCCGAGAGCCAACCCAAGTAAGGAGACCCGAGTCCGCTAAAGGATCGTTGGTGATAGTGTGCACAATGGTTTATTATTTTACCAGTGCAGGCTGCTAATCACATTGTCAGTGTCACGTCGAATTGAAAACGAAATTACAACGGCAAATTCGCTATCGGATTTGAAAGTGACAGGCGCTCCGTGATCCGAGTGGCAACGGTGGAGACATCTCGCCTGGAATAACAATGACCGATCATGACCTTAGCACCTATATTGCATCTTGTTGCACGACTGACTTGATTGCTTTTGTTGGATGTAATATATTGCGAATTTTAATGGCGCAGTGTAATTTTGTCTATGTTTTGCGTTCCGTTAATGGGCAATATGAATGTAGGTTCGTAGGGTACGTGCTTCAGGTTGGTTGGAATACATGGTCGTAAATAATGGAATAATATATCCATAATTAAAAATATATATATAAATAAATGAACAACCGTATTTAGTATCTTTCGCGATAATATTAATAATTAAAAAAAAAATCCGTGCTCGTTTCCTTTTGTTTTGATTTTGTTATATACTAAACTATGTATATATGTACTTACGAAAACATTAATCATATACATGCACCTAAAATAAATTCATTGAAATTGAATCTTTTATATGTTCTCAATAAATATCGATAAAATTATACATTGGTTAACTTTACATCAAAATCACAAAATCAATACACAATAATTTTTTCTCTACTGTGAATCAAGTTAAAAATAAGTATACGAATATGAGTCAGTCTGTCAAGTTAAAATAGTCGGCGTGTGTATGCTCAAACTGTAGGTACATAATAATGAACAATTATGTCACTTACCATCACTACTACATCGGGAGTCAACTTTCCGCCTCTTCAGCTTGAGGTCTTGGAACAGACTCATGTTGTCGAGGTCACACGGGCCGCGGCTGAGTGTCATTATTCCTGAAACAACGAAATGGTAATATTATTTGTCTGTTATATACACTGATCAACTATTTACTAGTAATAACATTCCGATCCCTCATGCTGGGGGCCCGGGCTTCGAAGGTGTGTGACATACTTAAAATTGTTTGAAGTTATGTACACGTTAGAAATGACCTATACACCACTTGCTTTAAAGGTATTTGCAAGTTTTTTAATGTTTCCAGGCAACAACAGATTGTTCTTGATGTCACATATCGTAACATGGTGTTGTGACATTAATTCCACTTTGTCGGACATCGTCAGGTAGCTTACTAACATGACAGTCGGGTAGCGTGAGTGGCGGTCGGAATACTCTTGCCTGCTGGCGGGGAGACCATGGCCAAGCAGATGGTTTCGGCGAATATAGAAGCGTGGCAAAGTCTTAAGAAAGTAGAGAAGAAGAACTCTGCTGGTTAACTGAAATAAAATGTGCCAAATAGCTATTTCTCCGGCTGATCTAATTCAACCACCTTCTTCGGCTTGATATGGCGGATATACCTTCCCGCTACTTCTTTTAG
>DWKL01003263.1:0-11697 GCA_018249415.1 Phareas burnsi
CGCACCTCTCCAACCGAAACACAACAACTGCTTCACGGCGGATTATGAGGGCGGCGGTGTTACTTCCCCAGACGAACGATTGTTTTACCACCTATAAAATTATTTATTTTTTCCAGTCACAATTCTACTGCATGATTTTTTTTTAAGAAATAAAGGCAATGTCATTGAATCATTTCATTGTTTTTAGTGTCTCTGTGTAATTATTTGTATGTACATACAATTATTAAGTAAATAAAGTAATAAGTAGGTGAGGTAGGTTGATGGCTTGTACAACTATAGTTGGACGTGGGAGGTTATGCCGCTCTCAAAATCCGCCGCGAAATAATACTTGTGTATTGGTTGGAGATGCGGTGGTCGGGCACGCATATGCAAGGCGACCATTTTAGTCTTCAGGAGTAGTAACGCATCTACGACCGGCTTCAGATAGGTCTTCAAACAAAGAAGAAAACTAATTTTTTTTTATTTCAATATATTAAAAAATATATTTTTTGGCAGGTCTGTTATGTGTAGACAGTCTCTTGTACGCATTACCAAAAAGAGTTTTCTTACTACTGCTGAGAATAGGTAACTAAATATTATATGTTAGGTTCTAATTAATTTCAAGGTTAATTGTCATATATTTTACCTGCATTTTGATCAGCCTTGTATACAGAGTACAAGTAGCGACATCTCTCAAAAGGTTATGTAAATCTATCTTATAGGTTTCTATTACATAAGTAGTGAGTACTCTAAAACTACTAGAAAGGGATCTCATCTGCCTGCCATTTGCTAATCAACTTGGATCACGGACCCACCACATTTCTCCAGTACGGATCGGAGACGATTACAATTTATCATCCTTTTATCACAAAGATTTACGTAGTGTAAGACTTAATTTTGATTTTGATTGAGCATGTTAAATCCTTGATACATTTGGGATAGAAAGATAGGTTGATGAAATGTGGAGCCAATTTGATTTCATCTAAAAGAAAGAGGAAGGAAACTACAAATGATTTTTAATGTTAACATCAAAGTTAACATCTAACCGAAAATACAGCCCGCGTATTGTATATGTGGTCTTGTCTTAAAAACGATTCAAAATATGTTCTAATTTAAGTAAACTCTTCTAACAATGTATGTACTTAAAATAACGCGCTCGGACATTATTAACATTTTGATAGCCTTTAAGCAAAGGTTCTGTCAAGGTCGTTAGGGAAAAGATAAGGCGCATACAATATATAAAGGCATGGTGAATCATTAACAACGCTGATCTTTCCGTAAGGTTACTAACAAAATAACTAATCATAGTTACAATATACACTACTTCTCGCGGTTACGATACAGGACTTTCATGAAATAGCATAGCATGTGCATAGATCCCCGGTTTACGTAGATAGTAACCGATCTACAAAGTTAAGCAATGTCGGGCGCGATCATGGTGGGTTACCGATAGTGACTTAATTCGATACGCGCTGCCGTTATTCGGAGGGCCTGTAAGCTGTGGGTCCCGTTGGCCTCCAACCTTGTTGGAGGCCTTGTGGGTGGTTTGAAAACCACCGACAGGGGTTGGCCACTAACTCGCATATCCGCCAATCCGCATTGGAACAATGATAAAGTATGCTCCAGCCCTCCCCCAGTAGTGGAGAAGAACCCGTGGCCAGCAGTAGGACATAAAAAAGTTGCAGCCATCTGCATATCTTCTGATTCACTGAGTTCTGATAGCGATGAAAGAAAAAAATATTTAAGTGTTATTAAAAAATGTAAATTTATTTCTGAACACAACATCTCGATTTATTAACTATATAGTTTTTACGTGATACTTGTTAACTTATAGAAAAAGGGACATAATATAAAAAAAATCTGAATTCAGTTTATGTAAGGTGCATTGTTCATCTATACTAATATAATATAGCGGAAGAGTTTGTTTTATTGTACGTGTTAATCTCTGTATAATTAAAAAAAAAAACTTTTTGAATTAGATAGTATATTTATTGAGGAAAGTTTTAGGCTATGCAACATTCTTGTGAGCGGAGCAATTAGCATGCAAAGTTTAGGCAAAAATTAGGGAGGTGTGACCTATGGTTCTTATTCACACGGACGAAGTCGCGGGCATCAGGTAGTGTAGTTATACTAAAATTACATACTGGCAAAATCTCAGATTACTTGTTTGAAAGTATCTAGTTAACAAACAAAATTAAATTACAAATTGCTTTCCTTTACGTCGTACTATTTTTATCAGAGTAACTATATTAAATCATATTCTACCAGCGTCACTGTTTGAAACTAAGAAATATATATTTAATTGTGGACAAAGCAAATATATCCGTTTAGGTGCGGCGATAAGGCTCTTGAATAATATATCTAATCTTATCACCTGCATGACGTCACGAATAACAAAAATATAGAATTGTTACATGCATTTTTGTTGAGAAATTTTTATCTGTAGTTATAAAAAGGCAACTTAAGGCATGTTGTTATATGCGAGTTAATATTAGACTGTTGTTAATTCACCGGGTCAAAATTCAGGGTGAACATGCTTTGTTGATAACCAAATTGTGATAATTTGGACTCGTTTTATGTAAAACTGTGTTCTCTGTAGATCTTCTAGATAAGAGTGTAACTAATTATTTATTCATAGATTGTTAGAACTGAGGATGTTTTCCTACGAAGTATCCAATTTTTGTGACTGCGAGATTATCATATTTTCATTAAAATGTTTTTTGGAATCTAGGCAATATTCTTGTATAATTATTAGTATTTTTTTGTTATCTATTTTATTTTATCGGTATTTTCTGTATGGTATTAATTTTAATCAACACTAGGGTTATCAATTTAATTCTAAAAATAAAATTCTATGATAAATTTTCAACAAAATTGCTGTAGCACTTGGCTTATAATTTAATACACTGTTATATATTCATCAGATATTTCCATTATTTCATATTGAAATCAAATATACGGATCAAATTGGGGCTCCCTTTATGTTGAAGTTGGTTAAAAATATTACTTTCATTTCTGAATAATCTAACGTTTTACCTTTAACGATAGGTGGTAGAACTATAGTGCATCCGGAGAAATACCACCGTCGCGCTTATAATCCGCCGTAATGCAATTCTTGCTTCGCTTGGAGATGGGCGGTTACCAGGCACACTTACAGCGAGCCAAGCAGCTTAGTCCTCAGGAGTAGTGACGCATCTATATACCACCTTTACGTACATACGTTTGACGTTAGATGTGAGCGTCCATGAGCTCCAGTGACTACTTAACATTACATAGATATGCGCATTCGTTACTCTTCAAACATTAAAACTAATCTTTTGTAGATTCGTTAGCCTATAGACTTACAAAGTTTAGAATCTTGTAATTCTGTAGGCTAACAAATCAACGCACATGAATTTCAACAATGCTTTCCATAAAACTATTAATCAGATAAATTTTAACACCACCGTTGGTTTATTTGCAGAGTGTAGAGCGTGGCGCGGTGAGGTGCAATAGGTCGCGATGACGACCGACATATCGGTGTCCCGCTGGGACCCGTCCATCGGCCACGGGCAGGAGATCATCGACGAGTTCGAGTACGATGGCGGCAACTCGTCGTCGAGGCTTTTCGAACGATCGCGCATCAAGGCGCTTGCTGGTGAGAATAATTGATGCACTACTTTTTTAAATTTTTTAATCACCTTAAATGTAAATGTTACTAAGGGTGAACTTAACGCCTTGTGGCATTCTTTGCCAGCCAACCTTGGGCGAGTGCGAGAATATGTGGTAGACGTTTACATAAAAGAACAATAAGTAGGTAGCAAATTGATATTTTTGTTATAAGGAACAGAGGAAATAAAAAAAAATATAATGTCCTATTTAAAGGTGGTAGCACTTTCCGTGGTTCAACTCCGGAGACTCCAGTACCACTTCTGTATCTATAATAACAGCAGTGTTAAATTCCACTTTGCTATGGTTTGAATGGTGTGGTAAGGGCACTGCACTTACATGAAGCGTTCCAACGTAGTCGTCAGTGATAGCAATGCATTATATAGCCGACTTCATATAGTACTGCAATCCTCTTGGGGTTGATTACAGATGTCCATGAGGGGCAGTGTGCCCTTACCATCAGGTGGAATGCACGTTCGTTTGCTTCGTCAATGCTAAAAAAACTAAACATAATGGTTAAACAATTTAAGATCCACCCTGGTGGATGCCAAACCGAACTTAAATGTATAACATCAAAAAACAAGGATTTTTTACGTTTTTATTATCTTGGATTACAAATTACAAATGAACCAATACGTACATAACGTTTATCTAAATTGCGAATATGTATACTAAAAGAAACCTTGGTCCTTTCCGCACACATATTTTCATAGTGACACATATTTTAGGAATCTAAATTTATCATCCAATCTTCGAACCCCGAAAACATTCAGACATAATATATAGATACATCTATTGTGCACTTATCGTGCGATAAGTCTCCGTTTTATCGTCTCCAACCAGATGGCGGTCTCAACTGTTACCTCCAAAGGTACAATAACCGATGATAGAGACGGACTGTTCCGATACACCGTTGTACAATTTATATTTGACGGTACACTTTTTTCTTTTTTCTACCGTGAACCTATCTGTCAGGCACTCCGAATAACTGCAAGCGCAGTAGATACATAACTACCGTGATGCCTATGTCTTGGCTGAAAGCTCTGCTTCATTCCGTGAACTTGCGTGTGATTCTGTGCTGTTTTCGACGATAGTATTAAGTATTTTCTCTAGTGATGCGTTTGTTTTAATCAACTTTGTAATATTGAGTTCTGTTGTAAAAGTTACATGAGCAAAGTTGAGAATTTTTCTATGTGTACCACTAACATTATCCGGCGATAACGAAATGCTCGATAGTGATACCGTTGTAGCAATGTAGGTAATAGATAACAAACGTGATTATTATTTGAAATAGTATTGTGACTAAGTTCTATAAAATATTTACAAATCAACAAACTTATTATGACTGTAACGCCATGAAAATATATATTTTTTACATTTAAATATGAATATGTTTTGCTCGCAAATAGGATATAACCTCGACCCTTTGGCATTGTTCTATACCTAATTTATTGTATAATTTACTCTCAATATGGCTTATCATAAATGCCGTCCCCTGTTTTTCCTTTAACTATAGAAGGCATAAACATTTGGCTCATGTGAATTAATTTGTTTCTTGTAAATATTATATCGGTCATATGAGTACGGATGCTTATCAATGATGTGTGAGCTGTCAGATAATGATCCAAATTTCTCTCTTCACTTAACTATATTCTCTTAAGTTAGTCAACAACAAAACGGCAAATTATTGTTGTATAATTGACATAACGTGTACCTTGGCCTAATAAAATTGTTTTCTAAAAAAAAACTATAATTTGGGCCGTAAATTTTACTACGGTGATATAATAAAGTTTATTAGGAAACATATATAATTAATTGAACCGGTCTCAAAGTTGTCGATATCTGGAGCGTACATATCGAATATCCTTGTCCAGTAGGCAGTTGAATTTTGTCGCTCTGATTCTTCCCGTTCTTTCGCCTCGTACGCGGGCCTCAGTCTGTCAGTGTTGGTGATATGACATCGACGGAGTGCTACGATCTGATCAAGAGAGGCGTAGATATTGAAGTGCCCGGCTTGGAGCTTTACTATGACAAAGTGGTGTCGGAACTCAGAGGTTTGTACATTGGTCGTGCTATGTTAGCATAACATGTGTTTCGGATTTTTAATAGCGTTTCGGATGAGATTTCCTCTCACGGAAATATTTTTTGTGTTGACGAATTATGTGATGTGAATTTTGTTATTAATAATTATGTTTTTTTATTTTTATGTTATTTTATGCGATGTCGTATTTTCTAATTTTGCATATTTAGTCATCTGTTAACGGCGGTGGATTTAGAATGTTATCTTAATTTGGATATCTTGAAATAGTTTATTAATAGTGTTAAGGAAAATTTGCTAATATGCGTGTTCATTAGCATCATCGTATGTTATTTTTCCGGGACGATCAAGCGCAGCGCATTCTTTCCTATGTTGACTATTGAACGGGTGTAGCATAAAGTTTGACTCGTAATGTCCAAATTTTGTCGTGTATGAATCCATGTCGGAATGTTTTTTTTTGTCATATATTAATTATCGCGGTTGGCTTCTGCACAACGCCTAAGTTTCCGCTCTAAAGCGTGCGACCAGCAATACGATCCGCATCTCGTATTACACATATTATCTTACGAATTCAATACCCGGGGCCGTACCGTGCTGAGTTATTGCGATGGAGCTGGCGGGCGCGGACGGGCGCTCGCGGCTCCGCAAGCAGGCCGCGCCCCCTCTCTGGTCCCCCCGCCGCGGTCGACCTCACTGGCGGTTATTGTGTTAACATTCCCTATTGTTTTTATACGTTATTCACCAGTGCCCGATACCCTTGCGGCCCTTGCGGTCAGCATCTGTGCACATCTATTGGCAACGCATTCCACATACCTTCGTCTATTCGCGGTAGCCCTTAACGGTTTCAATGTCTCCTCGATTCATATAATGCGATATCGCGTCACAGTCATGTAGAATGCATGTAGTATTTTGAGATGCTCTTGAATTTGTCGATGTAGAACAAGACGTTTCTTCAAAAAAAATCTCATTCCAAATCTTTGCACTTGTCTTCATAAAGCTTTTACCATCTTTTACAATTTGCATCACTTCGTTAATCGACAAAGATATTCTAAGCATACTTTGTCGTCGACAGACGAACGAGAGAGCGTACAGAAGAAGACCTTCCAGAAATGGGTGAACTCGCACCTGGTGCGTGTCGGGTGCCGCATCGGCGACCTCTACGTGGACATGAGGGACGGAAAGATGCTAATCAAGTTGCTCGAAGTGCTATCTGGAGAGAGACTGGTAAGTCATTTGAATTCATACCATACAGTCATTAAGCTATAATTTTGATTTTCCTGGAAATAAAGGGTACGTCTAATGTCGATTGCTTATTCGTAACAATATATTTTTCTAATTGCTACAAAGTTAAATTGCCAATTTGCGTATTATTTATGCCCTCATTGAATAAAATATTGCATACTTTATTTTTGGCATGTAAATTTCTGTAATTCCTGGATGTTACAAGTATTAGTGAGGTGTAATTGCAAATTAGTCTTAATTCTAATCGTCTAGAATAACCGTTTGCAGTGATGTTCTTAATATCCAATGTCTTTCCCCTATTGTAGAATTGGTATGCTCCCGGCACTTTGGACGGCAGTATCTTCATTAAGTTTTGGTATATCTCTGGATTTTAGATTTAATTATTCTTACTGGAACTGATCCTATATAATTTAGTATTTAAATCTGCATTATTGACCCATTGATGTCTCACTTTAGATTTAAAGTTAAGGTTAAGGTCATAGTAGCCACGTTGGCCACATGCGGTTAGGTTACTTTCATGCGCTTTTGAGAACTTTATAGAGAAATCTCAAGAAATACTGGACAGTTTTTATATCTTCAAGAAATCTGAGGTAGCCCGAAATTCGAATCCCAAAAACCTTTTATCCTTCATTTATATTAATTCATTATTGTTTTCCACCAGCCCCGACCTACAAAAGGAAAGATGCGTATCCACTGCCTAGAAAACGTAGACAAGGCGTTGCAGTTCTTGCGCGAGCAGCGAGTGCACCTGGAGAACATGGGCTCGCACGACATCGTCGACGGAAACCCAAGGCTCAGCCTCGGTCTCATCTGGACAATCATCCTGCGCTTCCAGGTATATTGCTTATTAATAAAATAGGTACAGCAGACAGGCATTCTGTTCAACTGATGTTCAGTAGTCAGGTTAACATGATGCCTGTCTATGATAGACCTTTAAGTCCATTTGTACTTCAAACTCTGTCACCAATTCTAAATAGGATAGGAATTCTAAATAATTCATAAATATGGACCAGCTAGTATTTTACTAATATCTGTAATGTATAATATTATTATATACACTATGTGCTGAGCTGAAATTGTTCTCTTTGCTTATATTTATCTAATCGTCGTTCCATTATTCCAGATTCAAGACATTACGATCGAAGAGACAGATAACAAAGAGACAAAGTCCGCCAAGGACGCACTGCTGCTGTGGTGTCAGATGAAGACTGCCGGGTACAACAACGTGAATGTGCGCAACTTCACCACCTCGTGGCGCGATGGGTTGGCATTCAACGCCATCATACACAAACACAGACCAGACTTGATTCAGTTCGAGAAGTTGCATAGGAGCAATCCGATACACAATTTGAATAATGCTTTCAATGTTGCCGAGGAGAAGCTCGGCCTTACGAAACTCTTGGATGCCGAAGGTTAGTTTCACTGAATATGAGAAGTTGTCTTTCGTCAATCTCCAAGGTAATTTTCATGTCGACCCTAGGATAAAGAGATACAGGACTCAAGAATGTTGACTCAACAAATTCTTTGTAGTAACGTGCCCTGTAATTATCTGACTGTCAAAGGCATTAGAAGGATCCAATAATTTATTGTTTGACAAAGAGATGTTCCACTAGATAATAAAGTTTGGAAAGTAGCATTTGCCTTAAGACTAAGAAGAACTGCCTTAAGACTAAGAAGAACTGCCTTAAGACTAAGACTAAGAAGAGTAGAATTTAAATGCAGATGGGTGGTATAAGTTCCATCTCATCATTAGCGTTGTAAGCTGGATTTTTGAAATGACGAAGTTTAACGAATACTGTCAGATGCTGACTTCTACCAGATAGGTGCCATAATGTTGCATTTCTATAACCAAAAATTTCTAATTAAAAAAAAATGTCTAAACTAACTATCAACAATTATTTTCCTAAATTTAATTCTAACTCTACATTTCTTTTCAGACATCGCCGTTGACCATCCTGATGAGAAATCCATCATCACGTATGTGGTGACCTACTACCACTACTTCAGCAAGCTGAAGCAGGAGACGGTGCAGGGTAAGAGAATCGGCAAGGTCGTCGGCATCGCCATGGAGAACGAAAAAATGATGCAGGAATACGAATCGCTCACCAGGTATGGAATCTCTCTGTAACATGTTAAAACGTGGTAGGACTGTACGTCCAGGGTGTTAGCACCGCTGCCCTCATCATCCGTGACGCAAGTCTTGTTTCGGTTGGAGAGGTGTGGTTGCTGGGTACACTTACAGCGGATCTGCGTACGACCTTAGATAGGAGAACTTGAGCTCTGTTTGAAGTTAGATGTGGGTGTCCACGGGCAGCAGTGATCACATAATATTAGATTCCTGTAGGCTCGTTTGCTACTCTTCTTATGTAAAAAAAGAATGTAGTGAGACGGTGGATATGATAGCTTTGGCTTTCCATGGAACGTACTGCAAACTATGTTGGGTGGGAACAATTAATGCTTTTGCTCATTGTTTCGGTGACTGTTAGTGGATTTGAATTACGGTCAAAAAAACATTTCCATTAGTATTGAACTATAGGAAATGTTATGTACGTGGTTTAACTGTAAAAGTATGGACAAAAAAATTGTTCTTGGTAAGTATTACTAGGTGAACTGTGGTAGGATTAAGGTATTGGTTTTGATTGGTTGTTGCAGAGATTTATGGGTTATCAAATTATACGATTGTCGAATGAGGTTGCCTCCATTTTCTAAAACTTTCTGGATAAATAATCTATGTTGATCTAAGTGTGTTTAAAAAATGAAATGATTAAGTTAATATTTTGCACAATGTAATTCTAATAATCAATAGTCGATAGTATCCGCTAGGGTTGTTCTACCGAGAATAGCTCACTACCGTTATAAGAGAACTATGACCTTTCGTGTAGCCTTCAAGGACACTCCCCGAGCGATAGGATAACAAATGGATCAAGTTACCAGTCTTAAATTATTACAAGATATTATGTTAATTATAAATCAATTAGTTGTGATGTTTATATATAGTTCACGTTAGAAATGTATTGTTTTTGTTACTTTTATTTGAATATATTTTTAAATAGATATTCATATTACAAGGTTTTATCCTGTCATATATTCAATTGAGAAGACTTAAAGTAACAGAATGACCTGATGTTTTTTTTCAATATATGTGCCTATGTTATCTTAATACTGGCTTTTATTTTCTTAATTATATTTGAATGCATCTGATTGATCTCTCTGTTTGATTTCTTTCTCTTCCTTGTATCCTTCGAAGAGAGTATATGGATTTTTTTGTTTACAGTAAACAGGTCACTGTTTTTTTGGACATTAACTTTTTATATGGCTGGAAGTCCTACAATGTCCTACTGCTGACCTCAGGCCTCCCCTTACAACTAGGGGGCAGCTCGAGCATACGTTACCGCGCTGCTCCAATGCAATCTGCATTGGAGCAGCGAGATGTAATATGCTCGAGGGTGGAGGGAGAGGCCGGTTATTGTAGAATCCGTATAGAATGTTTTCCAACGGCCCATAATGTCCCCAAGGTTTAACAGCTGCTATCCAATGACAACAATCGGGACCGATAGCTTAATGTACCTTCCGAAGTACGCACGAATTGTAGCCACTGGGTCTCAGCGAGCACCAGGGCTCATTCATCTAATTAACGATCGCGTCCGTAGTTGCTTCAGTTATAAGATCGGTTGTAATTCGCACAAGCTGCGGGAATATATAAGCTTTGCTTTGTATGGGCGCGCCTGTTGATTGCATGGTGTAATGTCCACAGCGACCTGCTGCAATGGATCGAGCGTACCATCGAAGCGCTCGGCGACCGAACATTCGCGAATTCGCTGGAGGGCGTGCGCCAACAGCTCATCCAGTTCGCTAACTATCGCACCGTCGAGAAACCGCCCAAGTGAGTTAATTTCCTTAATATTCCTTAATTACAATGATTAACTTTTAATTTAAAGACTTAATGAAAAACTGAAAAATATACTTTTTGATGATATTTGCGATGTTGTTGATATTTTTGGTTGTGATTTTTTTTATTTTAAATATATTTTGCTCTATTTTTTGATCAAATTTAATAAATAATAGATTGAATTGACAATTATATATTGGTATTTTTTTATTATCTGTTGTATGATAAAGTTCAATAAAGCATGTAAAAGAAATTGGTTAAAAATATCATTTAGCATTAATCAGTTTTTTATAGTCAGCCCTCAAAACTCAGAATCAACTTGACGGTTGGTAATCTCGAAATTGAAAATATTTTTATAGAAATTGACACTAGAAACTGTTAACTTAGTCTGGGGGATTTGTGGTCGAACTTTGTTGTACACTTTTGTTTTGGTCGTGTATTAGTATGTTGTAGTATAAATACGATTGTATGTATAACAATTGTATTGTGATAACATAAATAATACATTTTATTAGCACGCTGTGTTCGCCTGTAATTGCAGGAACACGACTAAACTGTACATATATGTTACACATACAGTTTAAACACGATTGTGGACCAAGTAAATAAATAATAAAGGGACGTTCGAATGTCAATAGTGTTACGTGTATGTGATCGTGACGTGTCGTGTGTGTGCGTGTGCAGGTTCGTGGAGAAGGGCAACCTGGAGGTGCTGCTGTTCACGCTGCAGTCGCGCATGCGCGCGGCCAACCAGCGGCCGTACACGCCGCGCGAGGGCCGCATGATCCACGACATCAACCGCGCGTGGGAGCGGCTCGAGAAGGCCGAGCACGAGCGCGAGCTGGCGCTGCGCGAGGAGCTCATCCGCCAGGAGAAGCTGGAACAGCTTGCCGCTAGATAC
>DWKL01003264.1:0-11697 GCA_018249415.1 Phareas burnsi
TGTTGTGTTGTGTTGGTGGGGGGGGGGGGGGGGGGGGGGGGGGTGGGGGGGGGGGGGGGGGGGGGGGGGGGGACGTTCATGCTAGAAAATATGTAAGTAAGTCAGAAAAAAAATCCCATGAAAGATATTCAATTTTCATTTCATTTTTCGAGAGCAAAAATGACGCTGTGTAAAACAAAGCTATTTTTGCGCTCGCTAAACTCAAAATAGCGTTTACCCAAAATACCGCATAACTCAAAACTACATAACATGTCTTATTCGAACCGCTTTTTTAGGAGTTTCCACCCCATAGTTCGAATAGTAGTAGAATAGTAGTTGAGAGGAGGAACAATTTTGATGATTTTAGATTTTAGGAGCTCAACTTAAATAAAATAAAAAATAATTAAGAAACCTCAATAATTCTTGAAGATCTATCGTATCGTATCTTAGTTGCTTATCTACGCTGGATTACTTTGTTCATCGCCATCATCAATCCAGTAACGTCCCACTGCCGGGCGCAGTGTCTCTTCTCAGAATAATATCGTGACCGTGATCGTGACCGTGATCGTGACCGTGTAGTAACAACACAGACGTTAAAATAATATTTAATACATTATGTGTGGATTAGATTTATATATTTACACCGAGGACGGTGTTGCACAGACGCGGACAGACACTGACAGCATTCTCGACAAAAGCTAAAATCACGCAACATTTCGAGAAGATCCACGAGCTCCCTTCCATTTGACACAGCAGTATGTGAGACGCGGCCGACCGTCTCTCGTTACTATGGTGACATGCGTTTGTGTTGTCTGTCTCGCTACTCGCTGGACACATTACGTGCAGTAAAATCGGACAGAGTTTTACTCGTATCCGTAGCCTTATCTGTGATTTTTCCAAGTCGATATGTGTGGGAAGACCCTTTTGCCCCGTTTTCTAACTTCTATAACGTCCTGTTGCTTGCTGAGTCCTAGCCACGGCTCCACAAGCCAATCAGCCAGAAAGCCAGTCAACCAAGTACAGTATGCCACTAGGTAAATACACCACGTCCACCAAGGTGCATGCCAGCTCCTGGTAGATTAGCCACGTCTATCGAGGAGCACGCCAGTTCCTGGTAGATTAGCCGTGATAGAAAGTATGACGTTTCTTGAATTACTTATTATTTTGTCCAATGATTCTTAATACACTGTACTTATCTCACTGTAATGATTATTAATTGATTTGTTATTGCCGTTTCCCTTCTTGTCATTTTATTTACTAGTTTTTTGGTTAAAATCATTGTAATAAGTTCATCAACTGATTGTTTATTTTATAATTATATCGCTACTGAGATGGTACATTGATCATGTTCTTAGGAGGGAGAATCTGTTATAAATAGAGCGGGTTATTCTGAATACTGATGACAAGAAGTGGAAACTCTGCCCGAAAGTGACGCGCAAGATATATTTCATTAATTGGAATAGTATTAAGTTCTGTTTATAATTTGTGTAAAATCAATATTAATTGGTGAAATTGTGAGTAAAACAATAAAAAGTGTACGGTCTTACGTTATGTGTTTTTAACTATATTTCATCCGTTTCACTTCATTTGCATTGTCATCGGTTTTAGTATACAAGTAATATCGTGTGTTTACTCACAAGGGATAGGCTTGATATGAATGCTCCGATTATTAAGAGTGCAAACACATCACCTAATTCCCAGTGTGAGTTCATCAACGTAATGGTATTTGGGTCCAAAATGAACTAGTCAGAATAGCATTCAGTTACTATAACAAAAACGTACTAAAATAAACTAAACTTAGTTCCACCGTCTTACTAAACAGATCCCCTGAAAACGCAACAGTAAATAACGACGAAAAATTAGACGCTAAAAAAAAATAAAATAAAAGCTTTTTAATGTTTGAAGAGTAACGAAGCGAAACCTGCAGCCAACTGATGTTAAGTAATCACTGTAGTCCTTCGACACCCACATTAAACGTCAAACAGGACTGAAGCCCTATCTGTGATCGTACGTAGATGCATCATTACTCCTAAGGATCAAGATGGTCGTCCTGCTGTAAGTGTACCCAACAACCACACCTCTCTTCTAAAGTAGGCCTCTTTTAATTACAATAAAAGGTATCTCTTTATAATCATCTCAAGCATAACCAGATGTAACGTAATGAACAGTAATATTTGTAATGAGGTAAAATAAAGGCCAAATGTAAGTCTATAATAATAAAAAAAGAAAAAGCTCCAACACATTACAATGGTTACGTTGACTATTGACTTATCAAGTCCACAAATAACCGACTATAGAATTGTATAGTTCTATAAAAGTAAAAGTTCCAACACATTACAATGGTTTCGTTGACTATTGACTTATCAAGTCTACAAATAACCGACTATAGAATTGTATAGTTCTATAAAAGAAAAAGCTCCAACACATTACAATGGTTTCGTTGACTATTGACTTATCAAGTCCACAAATAACCGACTATAGAATTGTATAGTTCTATAAAAGATTAATTCTACAAATGTAGGGATGAAGCCTTTAAATGTCTTCCAGTGTAATAAATTTTAAATATGTGTCAGTATTTTCGTCCATAAAAGTAGCAAAGGAGCATTTAGTCCACCTGATGGTAAGTGGTCTGCCATTAATGGACTTCTGTAATCAACCCCAAATAAGATTGGACTCCAATTTTATTTTGGGTTGATTATGGCCCAGGTATTCATACAGTGAGGCGACCATCCTAACGTTCAGGAGTAGTGGCGCATTTACGTACGACCTCAGATAGAACTCCAGTTTTGTTCAAGATCAGATGTGGTGTTCATGGGCTGCAGTGACCACTTTATATCAAGTGGCCTGCATGCTCGTTTGCTACTAAAGTCGGCCACAGATTCGTTGCTATCTCCTGAGGGTTTAGTTAAGCCGCCTTGATTGAGTGTCTCTCTTACTGCATTCTTCAGAGCAGAACGCGTTTAAAACTACTATTATGAAGCACTTATTACGTTTTCTATATAAGATATTAGTATTTTCTAGGATCTCTATTTTATAGGATATTAATATCACGGCTTGAGACGAAACGTGAGATCACATCTTCCGCTTCGCCCACACTCACCGTGTGGAAAATTTTAGTTGAGTAAATTATAATAATTTTCATAAATAATAATTATAATTAGGTCCTATTATGTTACGTAAATAATTAAGGTTTATTTTGCAGCTATTAATTAGAGTTCTTTTACTTTGTTGTATTATTAACTGGTTTCGAATACCGCAATCGTATCTTATCAGAGTTTTGTGGCGTCACCGTACGGTAGATGATTTAATACCCATAAGTTGGAGTCGATCGGTCTCAGATTTGCGTTCCTAATGACCGTTGCCTCAACGGTTCCACTACATCTTCTTACCTCGGAGGATGTACCAGACTAAAAATTTCATTGAAGGCCTTTGAAATTATTTAAAAAGTTCCTACGGATCTGATCTGAATTTGTACTAAGCCATGCCAGGGCCGCCACCTAGGAAAATTTTGTGAACATCTATGATAGATACTTAATACTAGACGTAATGAATATGACGCTTTTAGTATAGGGTTTAGTACAGACGTAAATATTGTAAACAAGGTCTACGACGAATGTATTGTAAATAATATCATAGCGTGATGATATTCTAACCCTATTGTATATTAGTGAAACTAGACGAAAAGGTCGTTCCCAGCGCAATAATTTCCATATGTAAAATTTGACGTTTTAACTAATCTCTGTAGCATAAACATACTAATTTCACAGACTAACAATTTTTTAACAGATTTATCTCAGTACAAAAAGGTTAGCGACCAATATTTTATTTCTAAATACAAACAATATTATTAGTGGTAGAACATTTAGTGATTCGATTCCGGACGCACCATTGCTGCACCTAGTTCTGCCTTGAACCAGGTTCGAAGGATGCAGAATTATTCATTATACTTATTTATTATTTAGCGTTCCAGCTTAGTCTTCAACCAGCACATCTGACGTCGACCTCAGGTAAAACTTTAATATCATTTGGTGTTGACTACGTAACATATATCCATGGGGCATTTACCACCACGTGGCTTGCATGCCTGTTTGCTTTGGAAGTAGCAAACGGGGACAGGCAAACCAAATTTTAAAAAATCCCATGAAAGTTCCAAATGCAGACATTTAATTACACTGCTGTTCTCATCACAATAATAGATACATGTTTTATTCAATAAGTAACTGTTACTTACGTCTTCGTTCGCGTTACACGTCCAAGAATATTTGTGTTCCTTCTACATCGTTTACAAATGTAATGACATGGTGACGCGATCTTAAAGTGCATTCGCTTGATGAGTTTGTGAAGTCGTCGACAAGCCGCAATGTTTGTATATACATATATGCCGGTATCGGCGCTCTCGTTCATCAGTCTAAGAGCCTTCACGCTTTGTGACATTCCGAAGGCCACCCGCTCCCTCGGGAGCTTGTCGATCAGATGTTTTCCGACCATTCGGAGGAATACTGTTAAACCTATCTCTCATTGAATACTGAATACCACTATCTGGCCTACACAGTACACCCAATACCTGAGAACAAGAAGGCAATTGATCCCTTGAGAATTATTCTGGTAGAGAAAATCCTAAAAGCTCAACACCGTTGATAAAAACCAATAAATTCGAGGAGGAATATATAAAAGTGCCGTAGTGATAAGTTTTTCTTATGCGAGATGAGTAACAAATGAGCATGCAGGCTGTCTAATGTTACGTAGTTACTGCAGCTTATGCGGGTCTACATTAATCCTTAAACATGATTGAAGTCCTATTGAATACCGTAGGTAGATTCGTTACTACTCCTGAAAACTAAGACGGTCGCCTTGGCTGTAAGTGCACCCTACAACTATACTTCTCCAACTGAAACAAAATAATAGTTTCACGGTGGATTATGAGGGCGGCAGTAGTACATCCCTAGAGGAACTATAACTGTACCATCTTGTAAACCATACACAAGTAAGAAATATGGACAACATGATCGACGATCGACTAATATGTAGACATGTCTGCTAAGCTTTGTTAAACTATACCAAAATCACGAATACAGGAATTAGCGGAACAAATGTTTATACCAGTCCAGCCCTGAACCCATCGGTTTCAGTTTTTTTGAGGCCTTCTATCAACCTCTTCGGGGGCGGCTTGCACTTCTTTAATAGATAATAATAATAATCTTTAATAGCCTGTTCTCCCTGGGTTTCGACAAGCCAGCTAAGTGCCATTTCAGCTTTCTTGCTATTTCCAAAAAATATCAAATCAGTTATCGCTCAAAATTGCAAAAAAAGGCAAGGACAAACATACTTACCGATAGATATAATATTTAAAAACGGTTTTCCATATAATTTTGTGCAAAAAAGCATAATGTGTTTAAAATTGGAAGTTATCCTTTCGCTTTTATTTAGTAGTAGGAAAAGCGATAAGGAGAGCCTAAATCATATAATTTTCAAGTTCATACCTTATTTTTTGGTTAGTTTGGTCACGTAAAATTATAAAAAAGGAGGAAAAACAAATTTTTAAAGATATAAAATAATATAAAACCATTAAATTGACTTACCGTTCAGTAGTTTGAAATTCGATCTGCTACATTGTTTGCAGTCTACCTGATGTTAATGATAATCTATCGGCTACAATCCTTTTATGTCGCACTGCTGGTCACGGGTCTCTCTCAACAACCGGGGAGGCTTGGAGGTTACTCCACGCGGCTCCAATGCGTGGAAATACGAGATAGTGGCCAACCCGTGCTGGAGATTTTCAACCGCCCACAAGGACAAAGTTTAACGAATGGTATCCAATAATAACTGAAACCGACGGCTTAACGTGCACTCCGAAACCCGAAGACGTGCATGTAATGTTCATCGCTGGCGATCAACCATTCAACCGCCTACGCGCATATCTTCGCTTAACTTTGTAGATCAGTTGCCAACTACGCCGGCTGCGGGGCTATGCGTCCTTTGACATTTGACGACGACTTACGATAGGAGAGAAGTCTTACTAGAAATCGACCACATGAGCATTGCTGCTCTTAAAAATTCAATTAGTATCTGCTGATTTATCTTAATTTAGTTTCTAAGCTACGCTGAACTTCGAAGGTAACGGCGAGCAGTCCGACCGGATTGTTATCAGCAGACTTTCCAGCAATTGAAAAACTTCTAACAAACGGGTTGGCCGTTTATCTTAATGCCGTTTATAATTCATTGTTGAACATAAGCTTCTCTTAACATTCTCCTCTCCTAAAATTCCACTGTCTCTCCTTTCCTCCTCTGCTTTTACATTTCTGTATTTCTTTTCAAAGAGTTTTTTTATACCCCTGCGGTTGTGTTCTACGAGCGTTGTTGTCAGCCCACTGCGAAAGTTGCTGGTTAATTCTGAAAACTCAGTACTTTCAACGCCTTAGCCAACTGACAGTAGCTTTTGTTTTTCTACAAATTTCATCCCTGAGGATAAAGATTCTTTCGCATAGAGAAATACCAAGCATCGGTATCGGTACAACTCACTGAGTTATTTTAATTTTTTATGTAAAAGTAAAAACCTGGACCCTATTACATAAATAGATTTTATTTACTTCAGTCTAAATGATTCTCTATAATTCAAGGCACATTTATATTAAATTTGCATGAATTGTTTATGGTAAAACATTGTGGAAGGATTCTGAATCTGGTTTGGAACTATAAACTTACTGAGAGAGACGTAAAGAAACGAACAATTAAATTTAAATGAACTTACTCCTGGACCGCCGCTGGCATTCCAAGGTCAACCAAGATAGATCACTGATTGCCCAACCCTTATAAAGATATCGGTATGTAATTATTATATTAAAAGTAATACTCGTTGGTATTACTTTAAATATATTTTATTTAGTCCACTAGTACACTATCCTTGTCGTTATATTTAGATATTATTTTGCTATAGTTGCATTATCTTTTCTATGTTCATAATATTTTGATGGTGATCCCTATTAGGATAATTGGTGACACTCACATAATTTTTATCTACGAGTATGCTTTATAGAATTCATTAAACATTAAGACAAGGGTTATACTTGACATTGTAATGTAATAATAACATAATAATCAATAAATAAATAAGTTAATATATAAATTATTTTCTGCGTCTTAATGGAAACAGCATAAAAAATTGCGGATGGCTTTCGAGTAACGCCGTCGCACTTCGAAACATAAGAGACATTATCTATGTATTGATATTACGCGATGAAGATCATTAAATAGTTCTTATAGATTTATAGTTAAAAATAATGATGTGGCGAATTCTTTAGTAGCTCAACTTCGGAAGCATCACTGCGACACTTATTTCTATATTATTATAATGGCATTAAGCGCTGATGTGAAGTGTGATAAGGGACATACACAAACACGAAATGGTCAATGGTCAATTAAGTGGTCAATGCAACCCATGAACTTCCACATCTAATGTCAAACAGGACTGAAACTAAATGAGGTCGCACGTAAACGCGTCACTACTCACTGTAAGTGTAAATTCCCATATACCTACTTAAAATACACGAATTTACTAAAATAACTAGAAACTCAAGTCTCTTCGCAACCTTTGAGATTGTTAAGACTTGAAATGTTTATGGAGTAAAATTTCTTGGAGCTTAAAGAAAACATAAAGTTATCTGATTTAAGATTCTGATCTCTGTTTCACTTTGAATAAGGAAGACACGTTTCAAACATGATACTTACAAAGTTCCCGCACATCGCATTTGCTTTTACAATGTCCGTTTTGCCTTTCAACAGTGAGTAAGCCGGAGGTGAAAGCCGGTAACACGAGATGTGCAACTATAGATATAGCAAAATTATATACTTCTAATTCAAAATACTCAGTTTCTTTTATCACATCTATTTTATTATAAGTAACAAAATAATTAACTTCCAATTGATGATATACACTTTCATTTATCACGTCAATTTGATTACATTACTTTTATGTCCTATGTAATCTATCCGTCATCAGCGCGGGACGTTCCAATTTAGTTTTCAAGGATAACTAGGGAGTTCAAGGATTTATTACCATACCATTCAAACCTGAATACACCACCGTTGTAGAGCAGAAGTAGGAGTAGGGATGGTCCCTGTGGAGTCGAACCCCGGGGGGTTCTACCACATTTGTATAAATGTCATTCACTAGTTTGTGGTGGCTTTGATTGCTTAATTGTTTGCGGTAAACCAGTAACGACGTAACTTGTAGTTCAAAAGTGTACAGGCACCGGCTAGTTTTCTAGTAGGCCTCAGTTTAGTTAATATTAGTAATTCTTTAGAAATGACGAATACTTCCTATGGACGCTTATTATAATCTGCTGCACTAAAACATAATGTTTTCCCTCATAATTCGCCGTAAAGTAATTTTTGTGTTTCGGCTGGAGAAGCGTGGTTGTCGAGCACGCTCGCAGCGAGGCAACCATCTTGATTCTCAAATGTAGCAACATACACCCTCATTCATGTCCTGCTTTCCTCAGTCAGTTCAGTCGTGTTTGAAGTAATACGTGGGTATCCATAGGCCGCAGGGACAACTTACATAACTGACCTGCACGCTCGTTTGCTATTTTACTCACATAAAAAAAAGGTTCTTACACATTTTATCATGATAAGACATACCCCACCAAACCATGATTGACGCTAAATTATGATCATGTTGCATTTCCGTCGACTTACGATGCCTCTTTAGAATTAAGTGTGTACGTACATTTTGTCACCTTGCCTGTTATGGTTCTTTTCAATCATTAATTTTTTCCATCAGTGAAGAGGATATTTCTATGCCTTTTACCCGCGTATCGAGATAACAAGTGTTTTGATCGATTCACTCTTCTTTAACTGTAGGGATGTCGACGATAAGCAACGAACATCAAGCCCTACTGGGAATCGGTGATGCATTGGCGACTTCTCTGGTGTTTCAAATATCCAAAGGCGACGGTGACAGACCACTTTCCACCAAATGGTCAAATCTTAATTTCTCGCGATAAAGGCGTATTCTAGCTTTAACAGCACTAACAGCCTTTGCAGTTCTAATAGCAAGCGGCAGACCCGATCTTATATGGGCTTCGACAGAGGAAGACTTAGCATAGCTGTCCATAGTAATGTCGTGAAAATGACCGACAGCTCTATATCCACTTTGTTCAAGGCAATCGCTATAAGTCTGTTCTCTTTAAGACCTCATTGCATATTGCAATTTAATATGCCACCTCGTTAAAAATATACGTAAAATGACGAAAAACTGACTAGGTTTGAAACATAATAAAGGCGTTCCAAATTTTTATTCAGAAAAAAACATCGGATTTTTGTAAGTTTTAACGATAATTATGACCCAATTAGTGAAAGCGGTAACGGGCGCTTCCCGCAAGCTTTTGCTCTCATGGCTAAGTCAGTTATCGTTAAGCATGGGATATGTAAGCGTCGGCTACACGGCTATGGCCACAAGCTGTAATACAGAATGAAAAAGGTTAAGTAAAACGCTAATTTTAAGTCAGTTTTGGCTTAAGACCAATTTTTCCCAAATCTGGCATCTTAAAATTTGATTTCTGTTTATTTCTGAACGTATGTTCCAGATTACGTGACTTTTTTATACTTCGCCAAAAAGTAATTCGACGTCAATATTTTCTCTCATTTTTCACAAACTTTCAAAGTATCTCTAGATAGTCTGTAAGTGCAAAAATAAAGCAAACACCTGCGATTGCGACGAAAGCACGCGGTCAACTGAATAATAACTGCCATTGTCTGTACTTCTAAACGTAACACTAAGTAACTGTATAAAATGAAAATTAGATCTTCTTGTTGTTCGATTGTTGTACCGATCAGACACGCTGAAGTTTACTATTGTGACTTTGACGAGATATGGGATCATTCTAAAAAGTGTGTCATTAATGAAAACCTGAAAAAATATTCATTATGTTCATTTCATTCATATGTGAATTTAATCTAAAAATATGACTGATCTAAAAGATAATAATAGATATTTGTAGAAAATTAATACGTGGGCTCTTGGGGCGAGAAGACAGATTAATTCTTCAAGTTTTGCTTCTAGCAATCAAAGAAAGAGAAAGAATGAGCGTATTTATAAATAATAAATTACTTGTTGCTTTGTACTTTCTTGATAAAGTCATCATTGATATGATTTGATTTATTGTTTGGATGGGAGTCTAACTTTTGACTTCGCTAATTTTAAGCAATTACTAAACTATAAAATAGTTTCTTAAGTACTCACCTTTACTTCTTTACAAATAGGATCATAAATATTATATTATGGATAAAGCAATAATTTTAAACTGTCGACTTTGGGGGACTTGTTTCTTAAAATATGATTTTTCTAAACATATCTGTATTATACTTCTAAACTTATCTTCTGCTAGAAGAAGCATCACAAATACATGTTCCGGCGGCCCCTTTATTGATCATATAAATCACACTGAAATTCCTCAAAATATTTATTACGACGTCTTCAGTACAACCCTAGTTGTAATATTTCTCGTGAGTATCTATTTTAAATTTTATGTAATTCTCTTATAAAAAGAGGGTACACCCCAATTGACGACGGCATTGCGGAGTGGACATCATATCTGTCTGAAATGCCGTTAAATCCGAGTTCGATTCCCGGCAATGCAGAAAAAAAAGTGACTTTAGTTTTTTTTCTTAAGTCTGCGCGGTTCTTGGGTCTGTCCATAATACCCACGACAAAGGGAATACTAGTGAGTGACTAGGAGTGCAGAATACGTAATGTGATATTTATTTTATGGGAAAGCGGAGGTTCGAATTTTGAGGGTGACCTCTACTTTCGGGAAATTTCTCGGATACCTACTCTCGAATACACGTATGAAATAACGCTTAATAAGTTACTTAGTCTTTGTTAGTCTATGATTATCTAATGATTTAAAAATATATAAAAGTTTGAGTAACAGGAGATACATTATTCTGAAAATATCATTATAGGTATAATTTTCTCGATCATTTCAATCTTTAGTTCATTATATTTTATAGAGCGGGTAACCCGGGCGGGGTTGCAAATGTCGCCTTCTTGTCTTATGAACTGACACTTGAGTTGTTTTTGGTGACAGTTGAGACATGGTTTGCTTGTAAATCTGTCGGCTCCTAATTGTGTAATTTATCGTGATATACGAGGTAGCAAGCGCTCACCGTGGAGAACACGATCACGGAATGTCGGTTCGTATAAATATTCCGTTTGGCGATATATATGTATAAACGAGCGTGTAGGCCACCTGATGTTGAATGGTCACTGCAGCCTAAAGACATACACACCTAACCTCAAACAAAACTAAAGTTCTATCTGAGGCCGTGCGTAGATGCGTCACCAATCTTGAGCACTAAGATGGTCGCCTCGTTGTAAGTGTGCTCGGCTACCGCAACAAAAAAACTGCGGAATATGAGAACATATAAAAAAGAATCCTTAAAAGAAAATTAAAATATCAGTGTACGAAGAATTAGTCGAGGGTTACTTGTGTCAGCGGCCGCAACGCGTGTAGCCACAACACTGCGACGCCACCTTGCGCACAGTACGCGCTGTCACCTCGCCGCCGCTAAGCGGAGCGCGAAGCGGTGGATTTTATTTTTAATACGATGTATCAATTATTTTTGTTTATCTTTTTTAATGGAATATATTCAATAAATTTAATTATTGCAGACATTGAATTAAACTAAAACGTCAATAATTTTGATGTACTTAGCAAA
>DWKL01003265.1:0-11694 GCA_018249415.1 Phareas burnsi
TGCTTCACGGCGGATTATGAGGGCGGCGGTGGTACTTCCCCAGACGAACGATTGTTCTACCACCTATTAAATGTACTTGTTGATAATACTTATAATCTACTATCATTTTTCTTTATTCCATGACTTAATGGAAGTACTACATACATATATACATCTTATATATCCCATCCATCCATCCATCAGCCTTTTGAAGTCCACTGCTGGACATAGGCCTCTCCTAATCGGTGCCACCCCAACCGGTCCTGTGCTTTCTGAATCCATCTTATATATATCATACATATATACATACATGCCTATTATCATATCGTTATTTCATATCATGTAGCGGCAGTGTGTAGAGCTTCTGTGTTCTTATTTCGAGGGTCTGGTAACAATTGAATGTTTACTTTCTAGATTAGTTTTTGAGACCATTATACAGATTTCGAGGTAGGTGTCCTTAGCCAGCTCTGGCTACTTAACATTACGATTGCTCGTTTGATACATGTAGCACATAAGAAAAGTTATCATTGGAAAGCTCGCCTACGGCAATATACCGCAAATTCGAGAGATGGTAGAACTATAGTTGGTCCGGGGAAGTACCGCCGTCGCGCTCATAATCCGTCGTGAAACAGTTTTTCTGTTTCTGTTGGAGAGATATAGTTGCCGGAAACATCTACAGCGAAGCGACCATCTTAGTCCTTAGGAGTAGTGACTTGAGTTAGTTGAGGTTAAATGTAGGTGTCCATGGGCTGCTGTGACCACTCAACATCAGGTTGCCTGCACGCTCGTTTGCTACTCTTCGAACGTTGCTCTCATCGAAAGCAAAATGTCTCTACACACCATATTAACATCGTGTCAAAATCTGCGCTTAATAAAGTACCAGACAGATGTTCCGATGATAATATAGAATATATTTTACGTTGTGGATGATTTTGATTTGCACGCATTCGACCGGTTTTTACCGGCCGTCATATTGTGTTGACAGTTCATATTCACCCCAGTGAGTAGGGTGCACGAAGCTTGGGGTAACATTAATCAAGTGTGGGCATCCACATTATGACTCACTCGAAAAGCTGTCAATTCATCAATCATTGGAATATGTATTTCCATAATAAACATGCGCGTTGTTGGTTGTAGAACCGTTCCTGGTTTGATTCCGGAGGCACCACTGGCCAAATCTATTTCTGTCTTATAACAGCAGTGTTAAATTCTACTGTGTTCTGGTTAGGAGTGTGTTGTAAAAGAGGCGACACGTACACGAAGCGTTCCAAATTAGTCCTTAAGGGTAGCAACGCATCTGTGGCCAACGTCAAGTAGGACTCTAGAATTTCAGTCCTATTTTTGGATGATTACAAATGTCAATGGGCGGCAATGACCATTAAACACGAAATGGACTGTATGGTCATTTGTTACTTTTATACTGTTTTTTACAAGTTGTTTTGGTATGTTCGGTTGAAGAAACTGTATTCAATAAAAAAAATGTTCAAGTATATGCACACTATATATAAACCATTACGTTTATTGTCCAAGGCACGTTAGCGCAAAGCTCTTGAGCACTTTCATTGCTCTCGTCCTTATAGAGCGGTGGAGGCTCACAAATGAAGCGGTCATGCTGCCTCGTCCGCGGGCACGCAACAATGGCGGCCGACATCAGCGATAAATCCGGGAGTGCGCCGGCGCCGCGCATTGTTGCACCGTCCATTGTGCGGAGCGCTCCGTCTCCCGCGCCTTTGTTGTGTCTCCGCCGACGTGGAATCGTGCTAAATTGCACATTCACCGGGATGAATTACTTAACCTCCATAACGTTCCGGAGCGAACGTGAGGCGGTGCGCGATCGCCGCGATACTGCCCCCGCCTCCGCACGACGCCGGTTCGCGCAAATATTTCGTAATGGCGCCGAGAAGCGCGTTTTGCCGGCAATTAGCTACGTTTAAATGTGACTGTCGCTTCCCTTAACCGTTTCTCCGGAACTATAAAATTACAGCAGAAGCATGCCGCACCGCCCGGTCCCAGGGCAAAAACTGCCTCTATAGCGGACGAACGGGCTAAAAATAAGCGTCCCGCGGCCGATGTTAATAAAGACGACGACCGGATCGTGGCTGACGGCCGGGCCGCGTCTGATGGATTATGGATGTGGGGTCGAGTGACCGCGCCGGAGTATGTCGAGTGACGTTATCACGTCGAGCTATTGTCGATCTGTAAACATTGGCTTTGTCGCATTGTCTGCACGTCAATCCTGATCGGAGCCATCTGCCGCGTTTCTTAACAAACGGATTGAAGTGTGCGCGGTAAAAGTGCACAGGTTTCCTTCGACAAACATTGATGGAGCCGTCGTGTTCCACTCTCTCCGCTCCTTTGTGGGCATTGTGCAACGCGCGTGGGTCTCGAGTCTCGGAACGTATGGAGTGCGCGCTCGCGAACAATAATCGTTACCGATCACGACTCCTTTCGCAAAGGTGAAAAATGCTCCGGGAATGCCACGACTTGTCATTTCGCAGTCACGATCCGCGCCAACCGCGAAATGTCATCTCAGGTGTAACGTAACGCACGCAGATAACATTTTCCGATTACGGGCGTGCGGCTTGTGTCATAATGCATGTCGGTTGTCATTGTGTTGCTTGTGCAGGATGTGGACGCCGTGGGATGTAGGTCCGAGTTCTTTATAATATTTCTTGCTGGAGACATGCTCGTGATCGTTTAAGTTGAAGCTGGAAAATGGACTCTCTACCGCTTAGAATTGTGAATGTGAATCCTTTATCCACATACAGATCAGATATATCTTAGACACTGATTATATATTCGACTAGATGGAAATTCGCGGACGCAAAAACGTAGAAAAAGGAATACTTTTCTCTTCATACGTCACAGTAAATGGTACATCATTATCAAAACGTACCTATTTTAAAAATCTACCGTTCACCATTTCAAAATTAATAATTAAAAAATTATAACAATCAAAATATACAGCCGGGACATTACAGTGCTCTATGGCGTGTGTGTGTGTGTGTGTGTCGTAGCGATTTTGGTTTGTTTACGTAAACGTCGACTTAGGACCGGTCGACTGGAACTGTGCAATCGAAGCATAAACACCACGATTTCTCCAATAGCCACCAGATTTGAACGGGGTCGTTCGTGAGCTCGAGCTCGTACAGCGCTGTGACAAACGTATTGTGGATTTCTTTCGCACGCGGAGTTGTGTAACGCTCTTGTAACTGGCGATCAGTATACATTTATGCGAATATCATCTAACACATGTAATCGATTAGGCTCTGCCCTCTGCTGCGTTCGCGCGGTTTACTGTCACTTGCGTGTGACGCTGTGATGACCATAGCGTCAGACGACATCATTAGTCGGACTGTATGTTCGGTCCCTATTGGCTGCAACGCTTTTTATGTACCACTGCTGCTCATGGGTATCAACTGATATCTGGGAGAGGCGTGGAACATACTCCACCACGCTGCTCCTATGTTGATCGGTGGAGAAAAGGGTTAGGTTGGATTAGGCACAATGCGTGTCGGATGTCTTTAAACCATCCACAAGGCCTCCAAAAAGGTTAACCGACTGTTATTCAATGATAACAACCAAGACAGACAGTTTAACGTGTCCTAAGAAGGAGAATTTCGCCACTAGCGGTCACACATCTAACTTGAGACCGCGCCCAACATTACTTATCTTTGGAGATCGGTTACGTTTTACGCAAGCTATGTAGTTATACGCGCTTCATACGATCATGCGTTCGCTACTACCTTCTGCATGCTCTACCTACATTAATAAAAATAAGATTCTTAAAAAATCCAGATGTACACACGAACAGACATACGAATCTCATGATGCTGAACATAATAAACTCTACAATATATTCAAACTATTAAAATTATTCGCATTTATAATATTAGTTACTACCCAATTTATATTCAATTATCCACAGATGTGACTTGTATTATGACATTCAATCGTTGTGTAACATTGCAAACGGAAACGTTCGTGGCATTGTTTCTCTACCTTATCATTAACAACCTTTTTAATGCGGATATTATGTTGACGTTATGTAATAAGAATTCCATTTGATATCTATTTTTTTTAATGCGCGAACAGTAGCAAACGAGCGCGTAGGTCACTTGATGTTTAATGGTCACTGTAGCCCATGGACACCCTCATCTGATTCAAACAAGTCCTATCTGATGTCGTACGTATGTAAACGGGTCCCTATTCCAGAGAACTAAGATGGTCGCCTCGCTTGTAAGTGCACCCGACAACCGCTGTAGCAATTGCCTCACGGCAAATTGTAAGAGCGGTGGTGATCCGAACTAAATATAGTTTTACTACCTATTAAAACGATTATTATAGCATATTAGCAGTGTTTATGAAACAGCTTCTTGTTTTGACGTACCTAAGGTCGACATGAAATTGTATTTTCCATTTGAGAAATATAATCGTTTTTTATCATATTGTTTTCATAGCATAAATGTAACGAACAAGCATGGAATACATGACGGTTGGTGACCATTGCCAGTCATGGACAATTGTAATGAATACCTGGAATACATGACGATAGACGGCCACTGCCACGCATGGACAACCGTAATGAACACCGAATGGCATTGAAGTCCTACCTAAGGTCGACCACAGATGCGTTGCTACCTCACTTAGGTAGGAACGAGGCGTTCCAACCTAGAATTTCTAAAATTTTCGACTATTTTTTTTTGCCTTGTCGCATCATTCTAACTAGAACAGTAGAGTTTAATACTGATTTTAGGTTAGGTTAGAAATAGGAGAAACGGTAGTGCCGCCGCATTCGAACTACGAAGGGCTCTACAACCTTTAAAGCCGATTTAATTAATCACAACATAAAGTCATTTATTTCGAAAAGGAAGGGTTAAATTTAAATCATCGCCTTGGCAATGATGGAGGTGCACTTCGCCCACGAATGACAGACAATTTCAGTGTAATGGCATCAACTTTTTTCGCCGCAACCAACTCAATTCATTATCGAATCGCGCACTTTACTGACATTTATTTCGTCAGTAATTGAAGGAGCTCATTCGTTTAACAGCGTCCTGACATTCGGAATATTGGAGTGAACGTGCAATAAATAAGCGCCACGCCCTTCTGTCTAGGACAGGGCTCGGCAACGCGACTCTGTTTATTATAAAATTGGTGGCTTTTGTCTGTAATGATTCACTAACGAACTGTATAAATCTTTACTTTACTGAGAATTTTACCTTTACTGAGCCTTTACTGAGAATGAGAAGTTAGTGTTATATATCGACGGTTAAGAATCAATAATGTCTAAGTTAGATTTAAAGTTCAATTTAGGTTGGCCTACTTAAACGATTGCATCAAAATTCATAAAATTGGTGTAATTATTCGCTATAGATACACAATCTAAGTTAAAAGCGAAGGTCAAAATAGATATAACCATTTCTAAAATATTTCTGTTTGCACTAGTGTAGAAATGTTTTTTTTTATATCCTGTAAAGTTATCTTTTTTTAAGTTAGACATTATTGATTCTTAACCGTTGATATACAAGCATAAGAGTTAGACCATAGACCATCACGCTGTCCAAGTATAGATTCGTAGACTGCACAAATCTTCAAGAACTTTATAAAGGACTTAGGCATGACAGACAGGCAATTTCTTCACGATATTTTCCGTCACCGTTAAATCAAGTGATAATTAATTTGCATGCATGCATGTGCATGCGGTATTCGAATGCAGGACACCCAGCGCGAGAGGTCGGAATCTTAACTACTAGGATGTCACTGCACAAATTAATTAATACAACAATATTAGGTATACTATTATTATACGCAGGCTCTTTGTCAAAAAATGTTGTCGATCACTGATCAACTGGGTACCTAAACGGTGTACTGAAATTCTGATCAGGTGGTGAATTTAATATTGTAATTGGTTGTAATCATATCAGTAACAGCTACTAGTAGTGCGGAAGCTGTTCTTGTTTTTTTTCATTTTCAACTGTTACGAGCGATAGCATTTGTTTTTGTTTACAATATCTTGTTTCGTTCTTAATTAAATTTTTTTCCACATCATATACATGCCTCTCACCGCCATAGTCGAATATCTCGTCGTGTTATTATCAAAATATGTTTACGGCAGTATTTCAAACGAGATGACGGCGTAGTGGTTCGATTCAGGCTTTTCATGCTGCGGATCCGGGGTTTAAAACCTTGACATGTCAAAAGGAGAGACACCTCTAATTTTTACGCGCTTTATTCGAAATTATGCGCGTGTTGGAAACTAATTTTGCACTTGGTCGAACGGTGAAGGAAAATATTGTGAGGAGATTTACATCTCTGGAGGATTTTCATTAGAGTTCCCAAAGGCGTGTAAAGTTATTACCATTTCATAGTTGGCCAGCGTGATAGACAATGACTTACTTTTCGTATTCTGGTAGCAGACCTGTATCCAGCTATAAGACATTGCCGGATTCATGATGAGACATTTAGAACATTTAGCTGCTGGTGCATTTGATTTGCGCTGACCACGATTCTTTCCAAAAGTGGGAGGGACGCTCAAATATACTTTTACACTTTTATATTGTGCAGTCTTGTACATAGCGCAGATTAAAGGATTTTTGTTTTCGACAGCAATAACAACTTTTAAGTTAAAAACTTTCCATGAGTCTGGTTACAATCCTTGATGTCATTATGTCTGCTGTGTGTCTTACCATAATATGTTGTTAATTAATCGTCTTACAAGTACGGAGATAAAAAACTGTAAGCCTGTGACGAGTAGTATTCGTGTTAACAACGGCATAAAAACCAGAACATAATATATTGACTTAATGATTTTATAAATATACATATAATAATAAAATTATCTGTATGTTCTTTAAAAATATAGTGTATTTTTTGATAAGAGAATTAGTGCGATACCAAAACGAAAAATACCGTTTTTGATTTTTTGTTATGGGTTAATATTGAAACGGCTGAACCAATTTGGATGGAACTTCCATGTATATATGGACGATGTTACAAAAACGTACGCGAGCGAACGGAGCCACGCGCATAAATTCATCAAAAAATGGGAAGCTGCATATAATTAAAAATCTACATTTCCTTCCTCTCCTTAAAACATAATGTTTAATTGGCGAGCCGTTCCATACTAAATACATTTCGACTAATGGGTTCCGCTGGGTGGCCTCTTGAATTAATTATGGAATAATGCAATTGTTATTAATGATTATATTTATTATCATTTCTTGTTTATGAAACATGGGTGAATATTCATTTTTATGCTTTGTATACGTGATAAGAATCATATCTACTACATGTATTTAAGATTTAAATGAGTAGTAATTATTTTTTTATTATGTGGGAAGAGCAGCTAACGAACATGCAGGCCACCTGTCAAGTGATCGCTGCAGCCCTTGGACACCCACATCTGTCCTCAAACAGAACTTAAGTCCTCACTGTAGTCTGAGGACTGACATGGATTCCTCCCCGTAACTGTATACGGCAATCACACCTCTCCAACCCAAACACAAGAGTTGATTTAAGAGGGCGTCGGTGATACCTCTCCGGATGAACTACAGTTCATCATCATCTTGTTATTTTAGGATTTTTTCATCGAGTCGGTGATCTATGATTTTAACTAATCATTATCATCATCATCATCATCATCATCATCATCATTATCATCAACCCATTGATATCCTACTGCTGGGCACGTGACTCCCCTCAGAATGAGAATTTTCTAGCCATAGTCTACCACGCTGGCCGAGGCCACCGCTGGACTTTACATACCTTCAAGAACTTTACATAGAAATCTCAGCTAAAGATAATCTTATTCCATTTATTATATAAAAAACATTATGAATGTAGTGTCTTATTATATATCGATATTGACTACGGTCAATCATGAAACGAATGACTGCCAGCCTGGCCTTTGAAGATTTTCCAAAGTTATTTAGAACCTCAAAGAGATTCCTTTGTGATTGCTGCACGCTTAGAAACCAGGTTGCCAGGATCAGATGGATGCTTGAACATTTTATTAAATTCCTTTTGACATTTCTCTTCATATAAGTCTGGAATACCGAATGGGTTCAAAATGACCGGTTAATTTTTTTTTATGGAAGAAGAGTTGCAAACAAGCGCTATCTGATGTGAAGTGGTCAATACAGCCCATGGACATCTACATGCAACCTCAAACAGGACTGAAGTTCTATTTGAGTTTGTACGTAGATGCTTATGCTTACTACTCCTGAGTACTGAGATGGTCGCCTCGCTGTAAGTGAGCCCGGCAACCGCACCTCTTTAACCGAAACATAAAAAGCTTTACGGCGAATTTTGAGTTCGTTTAAAAAAAATAGTTTTAAGATAATAATCTTTATACTATATACAAAATGTCGTTCTCATTATGTGGCATGTAATGGCTTGGACGGTTTTTACTTTAAAAATATACACGCGTCGGCTTCTTTTACGCGCTCCGTACAAGTGTTTCTTAGAATAGAAAGACGCGGCGACCTTGCATGCGCAGGCGCACTCATCGCCCCACCGCAATTACCCCGCGCGCCTGTTAATAGTCGCTAATGACATCTCGAACGCTTCCTACTCGACGGACGTGACTGTACGCGAGCGATTACTGTCGTCGGTAGAGCTGCGGCTCTAACACACGCGGATGTGTTTGAATGGGTCTGAATGGTGTCTTTGTGTTGGAGCTGGCTCCTGGAAGAGATGTATATTTGGTTAAACGCTACCTCGTGTATGGGCCAATCGATGACATCGATTGACCGTTACCTCAGTTGATCAAATAAATATAGCATAATAATTAAGCAATTTAATTTATTCTTACGAAAAAATTCATAACACTTAAAAATGTGCTGCTGGATGTAGGGCCCCACTACAAAATAGGGTTTTGTAACAGCGGTGACGTACCGTTGGTGATATAAGGCAGTAACAGGCGGTGACTCCGGAGTCGAACTACGAAGGGTTCTATCACCTTTCCCGTTCACACCCAAAACGATGAAATATACAAAATATACTCTGTTTAACGACTATCTTTATTCTGTCGTTTTCGTGTGACGGCGGGTTTTATCCTAACGCACCTAAAGAAGTGAAGTTCGATAGATTGTGTTTGATGCCGAGTTTTTATAGCATAGATCTAGCAAATATACAGCTAAGGTGTTGGTACGTGGACATTGCTGCCCATGAGTATGTACAATCAATCCCAAATAGGATTGAGTCCTGTGTCCGTTACGGATGCGTTACTACCCCTGAGGTCTAAGTTCTAACGCCTTGCATGTTTCTCTCTTATTACACCATGTAAACTAAAACCCAGCATCATCTTAATCGTTTTCTCATGTCCAAGGGTCGTGATCGCCAAGAATTGCTTTTTCCTCATATCCTTCCAAGTTGTTGTCCTGTTTACGCATGCGACTAGTAGAGTAGCAGTAGACTCGAGTCCGTATTTTCAGTTATTTAAGAATTGACGCGTTAGTGTGGCGCGCCGTCCACGGCACCCTCATCAGTTTGCGCGAACAAAATTTTGAATTAATCAATTCTTTATCTTAGTTTTGTTTTCAGCGTCCATATTACATTAGCATAAACTAAAACACAGCAGCCTTTTAAACTACTCTTATAAGGTAGAAATAGGTTTGATGGTGGTGCTTCCAAAGTCAAATCCCATAGGATCTACCACATTCATGAGTTTTTGGAGTATTGTCCAGGTTGAAGTAATAACGTAAAGAAATATATTTTAACTTTCTACAATATATGTTAGGTAACATTGTAACAAATTAAATAAGCGCTATTGCTACTGAAAACCAATTTGTCTTATCTCTAAATTGATATTCGTCTTCCGTAGCATAATGCGCGCCCAGCAAAGGGCGTCCCAGTTCCCCATTTCGCGTGTTGTCCTACCGACGTGGAATAGTAATCAGCGAGAAGCCGCGTTGTCGCAGTAGTTGTTGATGGCTTTGCACGCTCCATTTAGGTACGGCAGGGAAGTGGCGCTGTGTGATAATGCAGGCGATTTGTATTTAAAAAGTTGTTTAAGAGTCTTTGTTTTATACGTAAAAAAGTAGCTGTAGCAAATTTTTGTCTATGCCTACATGGTCGTACCTGATAAAGAAGGTATACAAATGGTAAAGGTTTGAAGGGGTAGTGATTTTGGAGGGATGTGGAGTCGTGGAGTGGAGAGAGGAGAGGGGCGGTTGGTCAATTATAACGTATAAATGGGGATAAAAATTACCGCCCTAATAAAAAAAGATCACTTTAGACGTATTACCGAGAATCGAAACTTGTGAAATATAAAAAGACAGGATATATATATTTATAAATGAATTATACATTTTCACATAAAAAGAAGAAATGAGATTTTTTTTTTTATATTCTAAATATTTAAATTTTTTATGTAATCTGTCGTTGTTTTTCTGACTGTCAAATGTTGGCTGACTGTCAGCGGCTGGCTGGCAGAGAATGTTTTTAACAATAAATCGACCAGTGTTCCTGTTACATTTCTGTAAGATTCCTAAACTTAAGCAAACGAGCTTGCGGTCCACCGGTTCGTTTGAACCGTAGTTCTTCGTTGCAAATGGTAAGTGATTATATGCGGTGTAACGTGGTCGGTTCGCACGCTCCACATTGCCCGCGCTTGCGCATCGCGCGCGTATTGCGGACACGAAGCCAAGTTTAGTGCCATTAAGGATGCGTTAGTAGTTGCAAAAACTCGTTGGCGGGCGTGGCTGAAACGCATGTGTTACCCAGCGTCAGTGTGAGAAAAGGATATGAAAATATTGGCATTACCCACCACATTATCCTGGCGACCTCCTTCTTGATTTCAAAGGACGGAAACACGAGTTCATCACATTTCTAATGTATTACGTGTAATCAAGTCTCAATCAATTCTCGTACTTCCTTCAGTGTCGTGATTAAATGCAACGTCAATATGGATAGAGATCCATACAAATATTATAAATGTGAATTTTTTTTTTGCTACGAAAGATTTCCGGTGTCCCATTTTCAGGATAAGAGCTATCAAGCTCATTGGCAATTTTCTTTAAATCGGTTCAGCGGTCTAAGCGCTATTAGGTTTAAGTGATAATTTGCAAAGAGACAAGAGTCACTTTCTCATTTATAATACTAGTATGGGTAATGTTTTCTACATTCGTAACCCTAACCCTAACAATAGGATTCCCTGTGTCGTAGGTGTCATCGGGACACAGAAAGACTGTTTAACAAGCATCCGGAGAGAGAAGAGAAAACACAAATGAGACGTTACTTCCAGTTCCAACGTAGAAGAATGTAACATGATAATATAACATGTTTCGCATAAATAATAAAATTTTAAAGACGAAACTAATTTTATCTACGATACATCCTTGGGGAGTTCGTAGTTGAGAGTGCGAAACGAACGCGCAGGCCATCTGATGTTAAGAGCTCACTGCAGCCCATGGGACCTCACCCAACGTTAAACAGGACTGAAGTCCTTCCTAAGGTTATGCGTAGATGCGTCACTACTCCTGAGGATTTAGATGATCGCCTCGCTGTAAGTCTACCCGGCAACCACATATCTTCGACCGAAACACAAGAACTACTTCCCGGCGGATTGTGGAGGCGGCGGTGGAACTTCTCCATAGTAATTATTGTTCTACCACAAACCGAATAGTAATATGGGCCCAATGGACCCTCTGTGTGAGCGCAAAAGTCTTATATTATTCGTTTTGTGTAGATAGGTGGGCAGGTAGGTTTTCC
>DWKL01003266.1:0-11694 GCA_018249415.1 Phareas burnsi
AATATACACTTATTAATTTAAAAAAATGCACAAATTATTAAAAATACTTAAAGTAAATCTGCTTATGTTTGATTTACTTAAAGTATTTTTAGTAAATCTAACATAAGGAAATTTATTTTAAAAAATACGAATATTTAAAAATATGATAATGTTTACAATTACATAACAAATACAATTTAAGTGATAACACTTTTTACACCCATAGCCCAACACAATTGACACAAAAACGACTATACAATCACCCAGACCTAGAAAAGAAATCTTAATTCATCAACATCTGCCTGTCCCAGAATCGATTCCGGAACCGTCTACGTGTCAGACAGACATGGTTGTGTACGGAAAAAGACGCTTTCCACGCTCATAGTCCCATACTAGGATTTTCTGTGTTGCGGGTGTCATAGATACATACAAAGACATATGCACCCAGACCGAGAAAAAAATCTAAATTCATCGTTTAGATGTCTATCTGGCCGAAAATCGAGCCTGGAATCCTCGGCGTGTCAAATATGATGACCGCTACGCCACACGGATCACTATTTTTTGCTGGCTATATAATAAATGAAAATCCAATAGCATAATCGGAAAAACAATACTATTCAATTCGTGACATTAAGATTACAAGTATCCTGCAAGTGCTTACAATATTTTAAAAAGGAAAAGTGCATTTATATGCGAAGTATAGTATAGTATGTAGAAATAGTATATATCCTCATTAAATACTATAAAAACCGAGTTAAAATACATTAAGACAGTTCGTAAATCTACAATGCAGTCCTTAACACATTGACTGTGGCGGTAATATTCGAAACAATCCACCCGTGCGGCGCGCAACGCAACAGGCGTGTTCCAGTACGGCGGCACACACCGTATGCGTGCGAGCCGTTTGGGTGGCGCGGACAGTGACACGACACGTGCGTTTGCCGCAGTCAATGTGTTAAGCTATAACGCCGTTACATAACAAAACCGCTGTTCGAATCGAATCGAAAGGAGAAGGTCCTGCCCTACCGTGCTTCTCGTATCCTACGGTTCAACCGCACCACGAGGAGTAGGTGGGGTCCGAGCTTGTTCTCTAGGAGAAAAATACCACAATATTAATTAAAATATTATGACATAATGCCGAAGTATACAGTCGGCCCAACCCCTCTGTATAGAGGGGAAGCTGCTCACTTTTCAAGTTAAGGCCAAAAGGCGGTATCTTTAAAAAATAATGCTACTTAATAACAAAACTATGCAAGAGTTTGAAGTATCGAAAATTGATCTAATAGGGCACTTTCAAATACTTATACTTTTATTTCATACTTTACTAAATACGAAAATCTTCCGGTTACAATAACCTTTTGAGATGTGGTAGAATTGTAGTTCATCCGGGGAAGTGCACCGCCGCCCTCATAATCCGCCGTGAAATATATTTATATTTTGTTTGGAAGTACGATTGCCAGGTACAGCTATAGCGAGGCGACCATCTTAGAATAGTAGCTCATCTACGAACGATTTTTACGCGACGTTGCGCGTTCCTTTTTACCGCGTACGTGCAAGATGTGGGACGAACTTCCTCCTGAGATATTCCCGGTGCGCTATGACATGGGGTTCTTCAAGAAAGGTGCAAAAAGAGCTCTCCTTCAAAGCCAGCGATGCATTGGCGACTCTTCTGGTGTTGCAAATGTCCATAGGCGACGGTGACCACTTCCAATCAGGTGGCCCGTCAGCCTTATCGTTAGGTGCAGTTATAAAAAAAACCTCAAACCAAAATTTCAGTTTCGTTTGAGGTTAAACATGGGTGTCATGGGTTGTAATGACCACTTAACATCACTGGCCTGCATGCTCGTGTGCTATTTTTTAAACATATAAAGAAAAAAGAACCCAACTCGTCGTGATTGGCTAGATGTTGGATAACGACATTTTAGCTTAAGGAAGACAGTACAGTAGTAAATTTACACAAATTGAAAAGATTGTCGATATTATACTATGTACAATATTATATTTAATGGCGTTTACGTCAGTTTTGTTAGTAAAAAATCCTATTATATATAGTATATAAGCAGTAAATAATAATGCAGTTCATCTGATGGTAAGTGGTCACTGCCGCCCATGGCCAACTGTGATTAATCCCGTTTTTTGTGAGAATAGTAGCAAACGAGCGTGCACCTGATTTCAAGTGGTCACTGCAGTCCATGGACACATTCAAACTTAGGACTGAAGTCCGACTAGATGCGTACTGCTCTTGAGAACTAAGATGGTGGTCTCGCTGTAAGTGTACTCGGTGACCGCACTTCTCTAACCGAAACAAGAATTGCTTGACGGTGCATTATGAATTCTATATGAGGTCGTCACAGATGCGTTTATAATAGCTCTATGTTGGAACGCTTCGCGTACAATCCTTACCGCACTCTTCAAACTAGAACACAGCAGCGTATCATATAGTATGTAGTTTGGATCAGGCATAAGTGGCGCGGTAGTGCATAAAGGGTCCTAATATCTTTACGTTACTGTAGTTAACTCACTAAGTAACTTAACATCGAAATAGAAAAAAAACTGTTAAGCCGTGTACCCATTTCCCATCTTTGCTACTAGCATTTGTTATAACTCGTCTATTTTAATGGATGCTTCGTAGAAAAATCGTGCATAATCTGTTAAGACTTTTTTAAGTTTCATATTTTATTTGAAAATAATGAAGGACTTACGTAAAAACACTTTGTGAAGCGGTGGTAATGCCAACATCGATCACCATCGACCAATTACTGTCCCACTATTGGGCACGGGTCACGGGAATAAGGTTAGGCCGTAGTCCCCAACGCTGTCCAAATGCGGATTGGTAGACTTCACACTTTCAAGAACTACAGTGAACTCTGAGATGTGTAGGGTTACTCAAGATGTTTACCTTCACTCTTAGCAATCATTAACCAAATGTTATCGTGGACATTAAACATTTTAATTGTGTTTCGGTTACTCACGATATGCGGTTTATGTACAACGCAAACAGCGCAAAGTTCGCTGTGTAAATATACAGTTATTGTGCTGTGTCGTGATATGGTAAACAAAAAAGAAAAATGAACTAGACGTAGGGTGTACAGACTAACCTACTACTAGTTCATGTCAATAGTTTCTCCCCGCTACCGCAGTTTCGCCCTAACCACGATCCATGGTACTCGGTCGAAATATCGGCAATTAAAAAACACACAATTCATCATCATCAACCCATCAATGTCACACTGCTGGGCACTAGGATGCTTTCAGAATGAGAAGGGTTAGGCCATAGCCCCCCAACCAACCAATCCGACATTCATATCTTTGAGAATTTTACAAATGACTTAAAAATACAGAGGTGCGTGCGAGATTCCAACCCCGGACCTCTAGAATGAAAGACCGGAATCTTACTACTAGCTTATCAGCTAGCATAATCACAATATTATGCAAGTACGGTAACTAGAAGGACTATCTTTATTTGAACTGTCATTATTTATGTTATGTTATGTTATGCATTGTTAATTCTGTTATGTTATTTATTTCAACTGTTGGTTCATTGCGTGGTAATAATTAATAATAAGTTTAAACTTTACACTAGTTATGACATGTAACAATTCAAATTTCAATACGAACACATCGAACAATTTAATCTATATATTAATAGTAATAAATCATACCCAAGAAAAGAAAAAAATATAACGATAAGGCCTATGTAGCGCTATCAAAATACTTAGGTGTGCAAAGAAATTATTATTTGGAAAATTTTATCGACGAATTATGAATTTTATCTAGTCTAGACAGAGAATTGGATTTTTATACAATAATCTTTGATTACATTTGATGGTATTCAAGAATGTCTTATCGATAGATTGCAAGTGAGTTATAGTCAATACAAATTTTTAGTGCAATCCATTTCATGTTCAATTTATATACAATTAGTTACTTATGCGATTTCTAAATTTCTAATGTCTTAACAAAGAAACATTATGTAACATTAAAATTATTTGTTTTATTTATAAATGAAGTAAAAAAAAAATCTTGTATCTTTATTCGAAATAGTTAAGTCTATTTACTAACAAAGTAGACAGTAATTTAATAGAAATTAAATATAAAATAATTAAAATCGTAACAGATAAAACAAAATCGTAGCGCGCATAACCCCGCGGTATGCGTAGATCGTAGCCGGTCTATGTTAAGTAATGTTGGGTGCGGTCGGGAGTTGGATGGGTGACCGCTAGGGACTATTATTCATACGCGCTTCCGTGCTTCGAAGGACACGTTAAGTTGCCGGTCCCGGTTGTTATCATTAGATAACAGTTAAACCTTGTCGAAGGCCTTTGAAAATATCCGATACGGTTTGGCCACTAACCTGTATCTCAAACAATCCGCATTAGACCAGGCCTCTCTCAGTTATGGGAAAAGAGTGCCCGACAGTGGAACATATAGTTGCAGCCTAAATAAGAATAAGAAATAATATGAATAATAAAATAAACAATGCTTTCTACACTGATAGCCCCGCGCTTGGATTCCTTGTATCGTGGGTGGCATGGACACATACAAAGACAAGTAAACAAACACCCAGACCCGGAACAGAAATCTAAATACATCATTTAGACATTCGCCCGACCGGGAATCGAACCCGAAACCCACTGCGTGTCAAACTGGTGTGATTTTCACTACGCCACGCGGGTTTATAAAAATATAACAGTTGTACTTAAACATTAAACAATCATAACCGTGCCAGATAGCAAAATTTCAATAGTCAAAAATTGTACACATAATGAAATTTTGCCCTTCGCAAAAGAACACTTCCCACGGGACCGTGTCCACATTTATAAAATAACTTTTGCTTTCGGGTATACTTAAATTGCCCTTACACTTACGCTAAAATTACTGGAGCAATATCACATACGCCCTCTGAGCTTTTATATTACGATTACAGAATCACCTAAAACTACACTTGAGTCCTTTCACCGATCGTTAATCGAAGAGTTTGACAATGGAAGTCGGGGGGTCCAATCTTCAGACATTATCGACAAAGATTGTACAGCCGTGCTCTGTAAGAGAACAAAAGAATTGAGTACATTGTTAAGGAGACAATATTTGGATTTTCCCGCAAAAAGAATATGACCAATAGACTATTAGACGGAAGCCGACCAGACAATGGTTGGTTTTAACGAAATTGAATTTTATCTTCGGAGAATAAAGTTGAAATTTCTATGGGGATTAAAATACGTCCTAATAGGAAACTCAAGTTCGATATTACGAGTCTGGGTTTCTTTCTATACCTCTGTAGCACTAACCCGTACACTTTGTATTTGTGTACTATTAATAGTATAGGGACCTTAATTTTTTTTCTCATATGTGGCATGACATATTGACTTGATGTGAAAAAATGCAGTCCAATTTACCCTACGTTAGATAATTTCGCCACACAAACATTTGTACAAATGGCAGTCGAACACTGGGCCTTCAACGAAGTACCTTGTATTCGGGTTTAAAGTATGGTAAAAAATTATGACATTAAAATATTTCAAACACTAATAACAAGGTTGTAGAAGTAGGTAGTGGCTTACATGCTTGATGCTAAATTTTTTTATAGAAACAAACCCAATGGAAACCTACCAATTTATTTATTTAAAATTTTACTATATCTTAAGGAGTAGTACAAGGTATTCAAACATTAAATACAATTAGTTAATTAAAATATGCAATATAACAAATAATGCTGTGAAGGAAACTACCAATTGTTTACGACAACACAGTAAACTTAAACCAAGGAGCGATACAAAGAACTAAAGCAATGAGATGGTTCAGAAGTGACGTGAAAGCATCAACAGATTAATCACAAGCGCTCTGGTTACCGCTTCCAAACACATGCGACGGGCTCCAAGCACATAACCGCATATTAACAGACTCTATCGCAAGACTTTTCCATCGCCGAACATTTTTATTTTATATTTACATTAGAAATTTGTATTATTACTGAAGTAATCTTTATTTTAACAGTCGTCCGCAAGTCACTCTCACACGAACGAAAACTGACTACGTTTACAGTTAATAAACGAACCTAAATAAATAAATATGTTTTCTACGGTGACATTAGGATTCCCTTTTAGATGCGTGCCACGGACACACAATGATCTAAACGGAAAACAAAAATTTTAACTATCATCTGCCTGGCTGGGTATCGAACCCAAAACCGTCCTCGTAGAAGACCTGTACGACGGTATAATCGATCGACGTGTTCCATCAGAGTTAAATGCAGAACGTAATGAGTATCTCTGTCAATCAACACACTAACCTTAAACCAAGGCAGCAATACAAAGAACCAAAGCAATCAGAAGGTCTAGAAGTGACGCGGCCACAGCGGCTGAGCGGCCGGACGCCGCGAGCGCGCTGGCCGCCGCCTCCACGCACTGCCGGTACGCGACGGGCTCCAGACATGTGATCGCGCAGTAGTGCTGGTGCGCACACGCGCCGTCGCAGGACTCTGAGCTCTCATGCTTCACGCTGTATGCACGGATGTATCTACGACAAAATATATTTCTTGTAATGATTTATTTAATACCAGTCGTATCGGCGACTTTCGCATTAGTTTCACGACGGGAGCTTTAGGTACACACGAGCTTATCACCCTTCTAACTATTCTACTAACTGCTATTTTACTTTATTATAGTAGTATTTAGCACGTAGTTTACTGTAGTATTTATTGGTGATAATAGGTGGCCTGTATCTTTCCTCAGGATGCAAGTTATATCCTTGCCAAATTTTATCGAAATCGGTTCAGCGGTTAAGCCCTTAAAGGGTAAACAATAGATGCATTTATAATATCAGTATAAATAAACATTTTAAAATTTTATACAAGTATATACTATTTACAAGCAGTGATAGCCTAGAGGTTAAGATTCCGGCCTCTTACACTGGAGGTCCGGGGTTCGAACCCCGCACGCCCCTCTGATTTTACGAACTTATGTACGTATTAGAAATTAATCATCACTTGCTTTAACGGTGAATGAAAACATCGTGAGGAAACACACATCTGAGAGTTCTCTGTAAAGTTTTCGAAGGTGTGTGAACTCTACCAATTCGCACCTGGCCAGCGTGGCTATGGCCTAACCCTTCTTTTGAGAGGAGACCCGTGCCCAGCAGTGGGACATTAATGGGTTGATAATGAATATTACTTCCATAAAATTGCATGCAGTCCCTCTGAAGTCAAACCTAAGTTGAAACGGCCCTAAAGTTTGTCTTACTAAAATATATATACACTATGACCAAAGCATTTAGTGTTTTAGTTATAACATCACAAGGATTATTACTATAAGAAAACATTGTAATGATGGATTTTTTACTGTCAAACTCTGTACGATGAATTTTAAAATATTGATTAAAAATATTTTTTATGAGAGCTATCTTTAAATGTTTAAGATTTTTTTTAAATATGTAACGGATACTCACTATATGCGGTTTTTTAATTGCCTATATTTCGACCCAGTTGTATGGATCGTGGGCACGGCGAAACTGCGGTAGCGGGGATTGAATTGCACAAACTTAAGTGATCTCTGCTGAATGCAATTACTATCCACGTTTGGCAAGAGAGGCAATAGAGATCAAAAAAGACCCTAGAAACTTTAACAGAGAAGATGAGTTTAAGTTAGCACAAACATGGAGTCCAGTGGTTAGCTTATGTAAACCGGAAATATTGCAAAGTTCGGTGCGTAAAGATACAGTTAGTCTGGTGTGTCGTGAAATGGTAAACAAAAAAGAAAAACGAACTAAACGTAGGATAGATAGATTAATCTACCATTAGTGCCTGTCAATAGTTTCTCCCCGCTACCGCAGTTTCACCGTGACCACGATCCATGCAACTGGGTCGAAATATAGACAATTAAAAAACCGCATATCGTGAGTACGCGTTACGTAATTTAAATGTATAATTCCCGCCAAAATATTAGCTTAAAATCATATGATTTAAGAATTGTGTACAATGTAAAATAATATGGATCAATTTTTATTAACATAAAGCTTACTCGTTCAAGATAATATTCTTATTCGTATTATCTGTGAGTCAAGTTACGTCTCAGATAACTACCGTGGAACGGAATACTGCGTAAGATTATACTCCGCAATCCATTCCGCTCCACTCGTTGCTTTCATAATAATACAAAGCTTACATGTTAAACATAGCTGTCTCGCGCGGAGTGCCTATCCGCAGTTTATTAACCAAGTTGTGCGACATTCCGCAGATATGCCCCTTAGTACTCCGTGAGATCGTACTCCACAATCTATTCCGCTCCACTCGTTACTCTTATAATGCAAGACTTACTTATTAAACATGGTAGTCTCGTGCGGCGTGCCTATCCGCAGTTTGTCAGCTAAATTGTGAAGAGACTCCGCGGATACGTCCCGGAGCGAGTAGTACTGCGTGAGATTGTATTCGGCAACCCATTCTGCACCACCCGGAGCTCGATTCGCAGCTGCCAGGTCCAAGTAGAATTGGGTATAATCCAACACCTGTATCAAACAAAATGGCTTGTGATAAATACAATAGAATTAAATTACACAAAAGAATATTTTAAAGCTAAAAATAGCAATGACATAAAAATGCTATTTTTAGCCCTGAAATTATGTTTTTTCTGCAAAAAAATTAAAATATATGACGTATGTTAAAAACGTATAGGATGAATGCAATAATTTAACTCTTTAGAATTCTTTTTGAGTACCGCGCATTATTATTGTAATGGTTGCTTCCCTTATAAATAAAATGTACATATAACTCAAACCGATTTAAAAACCAATGCTCTTGACATAAATCGTCAGGTTTTTAATGCGTCAAATCATTGGCTTCGCGTTTGCGGAGCAAATACCTACACTGAATTTATTAATCGAGATCCAATTCCTCTTTGGGCACGTTTATTTGTTTGTTCTTTATGTTATTTTTAGCGAAAGTGCTGTATGTTCAATGAGAAACCCTTCCAAAACGTAACGGCAATATTTGGGCAGGTTGGCCTAAAATCGGTTTCAAATTGAAACATTCTTAAACATGCTTTCATGAATATGGATTCTTTATATGATCACAAGAAGTCGCTCGCGCCCATGAATATCTCTAAACAACTTCAAATAGGATGAAAGTCTTTCTTGAGGTCGGCTACAGATTACTTGCCACCCTTACCAATATATAACAGTGTTTAATTGCTGTTATAAAGCAGAAATAACGACCCACGTGGCACTGCAGTTACCATACCCGTCTCATACGCAGAGGGTTCCGGATTCTATTTCTGGCCAGGCAAACATTTAAATGATGTATTTAGATTTCTGATCTGGGTCTGGGTGTTTATGTACGCGTTTTGTTATACACACAGCATATAGTACCTACGACACAGGGAATCCTAGTTAAGGGTTATGAGTGTAGAAAGCTTTTACTTTGATTTTAGATTACAAATAGTAAGGTGTGGCCGTGTTGTTACCGGAGGGGGACCACGAAATATCTATATCATCCCATTATGTCCCACTATTGGGCATGGGTCTCCTCTCAGCATGAGAAGGGTTAGGCCATAGTCCACCACCAAACTTCACACACCTTCGAGAACTTTACAGGGAACTCTCGGATATATTTCCTCACGAAGTTTTCCTTCACTGTTAAACTAAGTGACGATTAATTTGTAATACGCATATTACTTCGAAAAATCAGAGGTGCGTGCTGGGTTCGAACCTCGTACCCCCAGTGTGGAAGGCCGGAATCGTAACCACTAAGCTGTCGCTGCTTATGATTTCTATATAATAACCCTGTTGTACTTATCCATTCAATTAATTTTAGATGTACATTTAACCAGCGTACAATTTTCAACAAAACAGAAATACTCATCACATTTATAGAGTATTTATCACGTGAATGAATCGTAACAAAAGATAGTAAATACTAGTCGGTACTTACTTTGCCGGTGTCAGAATCAAATTTGAAGAGTCTTAGTCCGGGGTTCGATGACCCCGAAGGGTCGTGGTGAGGGCTCACAGATGGCGCCAGGAGAGCCCAGGATACTGGTTGATCTAAATAAAGAAAAACAATGTAGGCGATTAATTAAATAAAAATATATATTGCAACAACTTTGAGAGGTGGTAGAACTATAGTTCATCCGGGGAAGTACCATCGCCGCTCTCATAATCCGCCGTGAAACAATTTTTGTGTTTCGGTTGAAGAGGTGTGGTTGCCGGGCACACTTACAGCGAGGCGACCATTTTAGTCCTCAGGAGTAGTGACGCATCTATGTACGACCTTAGACAGAACTTTCGTTTTGTTTGAGGTTAAATGTAGGTGTCCATGGGCTGTAGCGAACACTTAACATCAGGTGACCTGCACGCTTGTTTGCTGCTTTTCCGACATAAAACTACCTCTGACTGCGATGCAGTACGAACTGAAGCGTTCATAAACCACCAGCGGTCACCAGCGGTCTTCCATTCAAAACTCACATCGCACCTTTAGAAAAGCGAATACAATCCAGTCTTTTTATGAAGCAAACTCATTAATCCAAAATGTTGATCATTCCATCACTTTCATTCTAAAGGTGCCGACCCTTTTTTAATTTGACATATGACTTATGATATCAATGCATAAGAAATATGAATATTTAACCAACCTTTATCATAAATAACCCTGAAGGTATCGGCGTGGAGGTGGCCAAAGAACTGACCAGCAATGATCTTGGCGTAACGCCGTACCATGCGCAGGTATTTGGCGTTAGCGTCTACAGATTGTGCGCTGTACGCGTGTCCAGAGTCCGAGCCTGGTGCAGCATGGCCCACGATGTACACCTATTCAACAAATTATATAATACATAATTATATTATAATAAGCAAGTTATAATTCCACCAAATCAGTTAAACCCTTTTCACGATCCGTACAAGTCGTGATAGTAAATATCACCGTAGCTATTATATTATTTTCTGCACATCCTCAAGGTTGGCTAGGAGATAACGCTGTTTAGCATTAAGTCCGCCGTTTCTATTACTTTTTGTAAGAAGGCCAATAAAGAATAAATAAATAGATATTCGCAATATATACTAAGAATACCTATGGAAATATTAAATGGCAATTGGCATGAAACCACAAGTCATTCTAAACTCGAAAACAGATGAATAAATAAATTTTGATAAATATAAAAAATGCATCACGACGTTCTATGATCTATGATCTTCATATTAATCGTTCTTTCTAGTTTCTAGTAGTTCTTTAAACGAAATGTGAGAAATTATAATTTAGCAGTAAAACATTTGCAATCGACCTTTAGCAGCATTCCCGTTCTGTTTGGAATTCCTTACAAATATATAAAGGCGACAGCGATCACTTAACATCAAATGATGAGATTAAAAAATTATCATCTTATAACATACGAGTAGCAAATGAGCGAGCAGTCCATCTGACGTGAAGTGATCACTACAACCCATTGACAGCCATATCTAACCTCAAACAGGATAGAAGCCCTATCTGAATTCATCCGTAGATGCGTTACTACTCTTGTGGACTGAGACGGTCGTCCCACTGTAAATGTACCCGGCAACCACTTCTTTACGACCGACACAAGTTTTGCTTCACGGCGGATTATGAAGAAGGCCGTGGTACCTCATCGTGCGAACTATAATTCTACCACCTTCGTTACATATTAATAGGTGGTAGAACAATCGTTCGTCTGGGGAAGTACCACCGCCGCCCTCATAATCCGCCGTAAAGCAGTT
>DWKL01003267.1:0-11693 GCA_018249415.1 Phareas burnsi
AGTGTCTAGGCTATCTGGTGTTAAGGGGTCACTGCGGCCTATGGACACCCACATCTAACTTCAAACAGGACTGAAGCCCTATCGAGGTCGTACGTAGATGCGTCATTACTCCTGACGACTGAGACAGTCGCCTCGCTGTAAGTGCGCCGGCAACCGCACCCCACCAACTGAAACACGAGAATCGCTTCACGGCGAATTGTGAGGGCGGCGGTGGGGCATCCGCGGACGAACTATAGTTCATTCACCCATCAGACCAGCGTGGTGGACTATGGCCTAACCCTTGTCATTCTGAGGGGACACATGGTCAATAGTGGGACAGTAATGGATTGATGATGATGATAATGATAATTGTCCACATTTTGCTGAATCCAGGTCTAATAGCGGAGGACAGCGACACGGAGAGTAACACATCGAAAGCCGATCTCCCATCTGAGCAGTTCTCGGACTCGGAGCCGGAACCGGAGTCGGACGTCGACGACCGACCGTACGTCATCCGGTCCGACAAATCGCATGCGTCGCAACGAACGGTGAGTTGCTCCTTTAGATGCGTAGTAAAGGGTCGAGTACAAAAAATATCATACCACGATTTGTTCTTAAAAACAAAAAATATTTGATTTTTTTTTGACATGCGTGGCGCAGTAATGCGGTAACCGTAACGGTCTGATACGCGAAAGGTTTCGAGTTCGATTCTCGAGGCAGCCATTTAAATGATAAAGTTAGATTTCTGTCTTGGCTCTGGATGTTGGTGTTTATTTGGCTCGCACGACAGGGGATCCTAGTACGGGGCTACGAGTGTAAAAAGGGTTATTAAATTCATCGTGATCGATAACCCATTATTCTCCCGCCGTTGGACACGGGTCTCCTGGCAGAATGAAAAGAGTCAAGCCACGCTGACCAAGTGCGTATTGGTAGACTTCACACACCGTCAAGAATTTTAAAGGGAACTCTCAGATGTGTAGGTTTCCTCACGATGTTTTTCTTTATCGTTAAAGCAAGTGATAATTCATTTCTAATGCGCACTTAACTTCGAAAAATTAGAGGTGCGCGCGGGATTCGAATCCCGGACACCCAGCGTGAGAGTAATTTTAACCACTATGCTATCACTGCTAATATATTATTGTTTAAATGTTATTAAATTATTTTATTTATTTATATTCCCCCAGATATCAACGACTAGTTCAGTTGTTTCGGAACTCACTGTCCCAACAGCGGGCAAACCGGCCGACATCGCCGCGGAACTGGCGAGGAGGTTGGGGGGGAATATACCACATGTGAGTATCATTTTTATCATGATCACCATCAATTGGTTAGGTGGCTAAACTATAGTTCGTCCGGGGAGGCACCACCGCCGCTCTCATAATCCGCCGTGGAGCAGTTTTTGTCTTTCGGTTGGAGAGGTGCGGTTGCCGGGTACACTTACAGCGAGGCGACCGTATTAGTCCTCAGGAGTAACGCATCTACTTACGATCTCAGACAGATCATCAGTGTTGTTTGAGTTTAGATGTGAGTATCCATGGGCTGCAGTGACCACTTAACATCAGGTGGCCTGCATGCTCGTTTGCTAGTCTTCAAACGAAAAAAAAAACATTACTATTACACCGCTAAGTGTGTGTATCGATGAGAAGGGTTTGTCCACCACGCTGGCCAAGTGCGGATCGGTAGACATTTTTTTATTTTCCAAAAGTAGCTAACGAGCGTGCACGCCGCCTGGGCTGGACAGACGGACAGACTATTTAGTTCGATAGTAGGTTAATTATGACGCGTACGGTAACTGACCAGGCGGGGAATTCCTTAGGGCTCCCCGTGGCCTAAACAGTTGTAAATAAATTATTTGATTTGAGTTTAACAAAAAGTGTTTATAATTTTCAGATCCCCGAACCTGAACAGGAAACACCATCGGTTTCCGGACCCCCAAAGCTATATAGACCCCAGCAACCTGCTGCAGGTTAGATAAAGTTTTCTCTTATAAAGTTATTAGACGACCCGCGTGCCGGTCTGACACGCGGAGGTCCCGGATTCGACTTCCGGCCAAGCAGACATCTAAATTATGAGTTAAGATTTTTGTTCTGGGTCTGGGTGCTTGTGTACTTGTCTTTGTGTCCATGGCTCTCACGATAGGGATACCTAATGTGGAGCTATTAGTGTAAAAAAGGTTAAAGCTTTATTATTACAGGACAATAAAATAAGAGTTGTAGAAATGTTCATCATCATCATCGACCCATTTACGCCCCACAGCTGAGCGCGGATCTTATCACAGAACGTGAAGTGGGCCACAGTCCATCACACTGGCCTAGTGCGAACTGGTAGACTTCACACAAATTCTTCACCGTTAAAACGAGTGATAATTAATTTATAATAAGCACATAACATCGAAAAATCTGAGGCGCGTGCGGTATTCGAATCTTGGACACGTAGTGTGAGATGCCGGAATCTTACCACTAGGCTATCACGGCTATTTCTTCTAACACTATTACCTTATAAACATATCTATTAGGCAATACAAGACGTGATAGCCTAGTGGTTAAGATTCGGGATAAAGGATTATTCATCTTTGAAATTAGATTGAATTCGGTTTTATTCATTTAATTAACGCGTTATGCCAGTTTAGGCATGACACGCTAAATACAATCGGACGCGTGGATCACACCTCCTTCGCACTTCTGTCGTGTTATATTCGAATGTGCCTATAACCCACACTGTCCTACTTCTCGGTACGGGATTCAAAATGACAAGGGCTTAAGGCATACTCTACTAAATTGGCTAAGTGCGTATTCAAAGTTAATTATCAATTTCACTGTGAAGGGTGACAACATGCCTGAGAGTTCTCCGAAAACGTTCTTAAAGATATCTGAAGTCTACAAATTTGCAGTCGGCAAGCATGGTGGCTATGGCTTCGCCCTTCTCATTCTGAGACCCGAGCCAAGCAATGGGACAGCAAAAAGGGTTGATTAGTTTTTCTATGTCAAAAGAATAGCAAACGAGCGTGCAGGCTATCTGATGTTTAGTGGCCACAACAGCCCATAGACACCCATAGCTAACCTCAAACAGGGTTGAAGTTCTATCTGAAGTCGTACATAGATATGTCACTACTTAGGACTAAGATAGTCGCCTCGTTTGCAAGTGTACCCGGCCACACCTCTCCAACCGAAAAACTAAAACGGTGGTACTTCCCCAGACGAATTTATTTATCATTTATTATCCTATTTCCAGCTACAATATTCTCGGACGAGCCACCGCCTCTAGACAATTATCAGTCCGATCCGTCGTATCAATCCGATTCCGACGACGGCATATTCGCGGAGCTGCACAGGAACGCGCACCGACAGGCGGACCGACGTAGCAACGTCATGGACGAGCTGTTCAAAAACGACCCTAACGTCTATGGGAATAGGGGTGGGCTTAACGAAGATGGACATGGAAGGACTGAGGTATGTACTTTAGTTTTTGAGCACACATAGAATTGTTTTGTTACTCCATATGAAGCTGTTTACCTTTGGTTGAAAATAAACAATCTATGCTGATAGGTCCTGTCTATCTATAAACCAAGGAGACGGATAGACAGAGACACAGATTGATAGACAGACCGACAGAGCTCGACCATTGACAGAAACGGCCACATGTAGACAAACAGATAGATAATAGACTGATCGAGAGACAGAGTCACATATAGACAGTGTCAGACACAGACACAGATAGACAGACAGATATACAAACATATTGCCATACTAGCAGTGAGACAGATAAACAGACAGATAAATGTACAGACAGACATACCGATCGCCAGCCAATCGGACAGAAAAACCGACTGCTATACGGTAAAACATACATACATACATATTTGGTTACTGAGTACTTTTTGCAGCCAATTCCCGATGCCAAGCAACCTTCGCCTCTGTTCGATGATACACGAGAGTCAAAATCGTTTGTTGAGAAGCCTCCGAGTAAACCGCAGCCTGTTTATACAGACAGACAACCGGAAACATCTGTTAAGGTAAGATTTATGTATTAGAAACTGTAGAAGTACATTCAACCTGAAAATGCAATGTGATTAAATGGTACCGTCCGCGGACTTCTGAACTAATCTTATATAGAAGAGGTGCCCCGAAGTCTGTAAAAGTTTTTTTTTCACATATTTCAAACATAACAAACGAGCGAGCAGGCCACCTGATAATAAGTGGTCTCTACAGCCCAAGGACACCCACATGTAACATCAACCAAAACTGAAGTTCTATCTTCAGGTCGTACGTAGACGCGTCACTACTCTTGAGGACTAAGACGGTCGCCCCATTGCAAGTATACAAATACTGCGTCACGGCGGATTATGAGGGCCGAGGTGGTACTTCCCGGGCGAACTATATTTCAACCACCTATCAAAATTACTACAATACGAGTATAGCTACAACATTTATTATTTCCCACTGCTGGGCATGGATTGATGGAAGCCTGGAACATACTCAATCACGCTGTTTCAATGCGGATTGGTGGATATACGAGTTAGCAGCCAAACCGCGTCAAGGTTCAACGCATTTAACACTGGTGTTTGATGGCAGAAACAGGTGTAGGGACAGCGCTGGAGTCCTAATTACGAAGGCCTCTACCACTGTATGGTACAATGACCATCCCGCCCTCTGTTTATAAAATGTTTCCCGACGATAAATCCCGACTTCGATTTTTGGCCGCGACATATTTCAAACAATGAATTTGAATATCGTTATATATACTTGTTTACTTCTTCTATTATATTTTTATATTCTTTCCAGAAACCAGTGGGCGGAATATCTTTATTCGGTAATAACAAAGGCACTGAAAGCATAGGGGCAGCCATTTTGAAACGCAACCAAAGGAAGTCGTCTAGTTCCGATGAAGACGTTGACAATGATACACAAGGGTCTAAAACTATTGGTGTCATTGAAGATAAACCGACAGAAGTGATAGAAAATGTTCCGAAAGATAAAACTCAAAAAGATATAATAAACGATCTTTTTATTAAACCAAATAAAAAAGTAGAAAAGCCAGCTGTAGTTCAAAAAGAGGTAATTTTGCCTAAACCAAATAAGAAAGTTGAAAAGACAGAGATAAAGATAGAAAAAGATAAACCCGTGAACAAAAAAGTAGATCTATTTGCAGACGATTTGTTTGATGATATCGATGATATCTTTACTACGATCAAAGCGCCCGTCAAGGAAAAGGAAACTCTGAAAAAATCTCTTTTTGACGATGACGAAGACGATTTATTTGCTAGTGTTGCTGTTTCTAGCAATCAAAACAATTCTAAACCAGAGTCAAAGGCTACAGGCGTTTTTGATAATGACGATGATTTGTTTAGTGATAATTACACAGCTACTATTACTAATGTCACTGAATCTAGGAAAACAATCGATGTTAGTAATGATCCTCTATTTACTAAAGACAAAGAGATCGTTAGTGAAAAATCAACAAAGACTATAGAAGGAACTAGACATAATATAGTTACAGAAAAAGTAGATAGAATTCGAAAAGATGAACCGTTTGTAGCTCATAATGCAACGAAATTACAAAATTCAGAAATAACTGAAGAAACAAAAACTCGAAAAGAGGAAAGTTCATTCAAAAGTAGTAAAGCGAAAAGCATGTTCGATAGCGACAGTGACAATGATATATTCTCGGATTTTCAATTTAAAGTTTCAGATTCTCATAAAAATCAAAATACGGTTATAGGTAATGTCCATAGAGTAAAACATAAGGTAAAGTCTGGAAAAAATACAATAGATGATTTTGAAAACGATGACTCTCTATTTTTTTCGAAAGAAACAGATGGCGCGAATAACAAAAATGAATCTGCGAATGTTCCATATAGTAAAAATAACGTAATCGATAGAAATGCAGATATAGATGAATTTGTGGACGATGACGCCTTATTCTTACAAAAAGGAAGGCCAACTCCTAGTAGTAAAGAACGTACATTACCAAAGAACGAAAATTTTATCAAGAGTAATGTAGTAGATGAATTGATAGACAATGATTTGTTTAATAAAAAGACTGATGAAGTATTAGAAAATATAATAAATACTCCTAAAACTGAAAGAAATTCTATTATTTATTCTGCAGATGAATTATTTCCTAAAACTAGTAATAACAGCACTAAAAATGATTTGACCATATTAGATAAAACCAATGTATTGAAAAATCAGTTTAAAAGCCCGTCGCTTTTTGACGAAGAGGATATTGATGAATTATTTATTAAAAATATTGATATTAAAACAAAAGAAAATGATTATAAACATGAAAATATCCAAAGTGTTTTAATACAAAACACAGAAATAGAAAATAATGACATGACTTTCAAGGAAAAAGATTCGGATGCTGATACGTTTGAAACGAACACGCACGTTATCACTGAAACAGATGTACATATGTCTACAAATAAAGACAACAATTTGTCTCAACATATAAATGAAACGCAAAGTGTAAAATCATGCATAAATGTTCCTAAGAAAGATATAAACATTACAGACACTGTTAGTGAAAATATTGAAATTGAATCGAATGCAACTGAAAGATTAAAAGAAGAAAAAAATAAGGCTAACATTGAATTTGTGCAAGATTATCAAATACCCGAAGATGATTTTAAAGAACATATTTCAACATCAATGGAGTCGAAGCCCGAGCAGCAGATAGATAAGATTGAATATGATGATAATGAAATAGGTTTTATACAAAACGAGCCCTTATTCACTGATCCTAAAGAGTCAGTTTCGGATGAACCAGACGTCTTTAGTGATATCTTCAGTGATGTCCCACCTGAATTTGAAAGGTCCAAAGAACCTAAGAAAAGCAAAAACGTTAACGCATTATATGACGATGATTCGGACGACGAAGCGCTGTTTTTTAAGAAAAACGATATAATGACTGACGAGAAACCCGATGTTAATCTTGGTTATCAAGATGATAGGTTATTCCAAATATTTCATGATGAACCACCTGCTATTGACGTAGATTTTACCCAAAACCCCAATAAAACTGTCAGCAACCCAGAAACACCGGGAGATACTAATTTCAATATAATTCCACAACCAAAAAATACTGGCAATATTATAGATAGTGAGCAAACAATCTACAAAACTGTATTGACTGAAACACTAAAAAAAGAAACAGATGTAATCGCAGATACAGAATCCAAAAATATAACAGATGACACAAAGAAAACAGTTGGTAAGTTAAAGCCAATGAATTTTAATATAAATGTCAGCACGTTACTACCGGGAGCTTCGCCTAAAAAAACTAAATCGTACGAACAAGTAGATGGACAGACAATATCTACTAAAAATATCGAGGATGTTGTTACAGTTGCTGAACCAAAAATGGTGAAATCTGTAAGCTTTGATGGTGATCCAGAAAGAGAAGTTTTAGACAATAAATTATCAAAAGAAAGAGCCAAAATTCAAGTTAAACGGCGACCGTCAACTCGAAGAGCGAGAAAGGAAGCTGTTAGAAAATCTGGAATAGATTTTGGCGAAGATTCCACTGATAATTCTAGTTCTACGGATATTTCGAAAAAGGAAGATATTTCTGATAAAAAAGCTAGTCACAGGATTAATACTGAAAAAATTAGGGAAAAATCAAATATTTGTACAAATGATATGCAAGATTCGAAGAAGCGGACTAATAATGTGAATAGAGAAATCGAAGTCACAGACAAAGCTGACAATAAAGTGGAAACATTCTCTAAAAATGATCTATATCCAAAAATTAATTTATCTAGTGATATCAAAACAAATATAGTTAAAGAAGTTAAAAATAACGATACGAAGCCGGAGACAGACAACAGTAACTTCACATCATTTAACGCAAGATCGAATGTAAAATCAAAAGTTGTATACATACTTAATGATGAAGACATATTTACAGATACAAAAACAAATCAAAATGTTTCGAAAAATGCTGAAAACGTTTGCGAGACAGCTCAAGATGTTACCAAAAATAAAGTTTTGAGTATTATTGATGATGACGATGATGAATTATTTAAATCAAGTACAAGTAAAAACACTAACATTGCAACATTGGGAAATGCGTATAAAGATTTGAAAAAGCAAGAGATAGATAATTTCGATTCAGACGAAGACATTTTCAAAGCGGCTGAAAGCAGAGGAAAACGTGACAACCGAAGCGAGAAACCTCCAAACAGAAGTGAAATAGACCAAATGGAGGCGAAAATAGACAAGCTTTTCGTTGAAAGTCAAAATCCTAAGGTCAAAAATTCGCTTTTTGATCTTAGCGACGATGAAAGTGAACTTTTCGGTAGTAACAGGAGTGGCAAAAAATCAGATATTTTTGGTACTATTTCCGATGTCAAACGAGAAGTAAAATTACCTACAGTTGATGTGAAAGGGTCTTTGTTTGGCGACGAGAGCGATGACGATTTGTTTGGTGCGAAAGCTACTAAGAATAAAGGTGAGTCTATTAAACATATCTTGACCGAGATAAAGTTCTTTCTAGTATAAAATCTTTACTTTAAGATGTTAGAACCCTAAGTCGTTAGACTTTGGAATTACCATCACTACGTATTTCTGCCTTACAATAGTATTAAACCCTGCTGTGTGTTCTGGTATGAATGGTGTTCTAAGGGAGACTAAGATAGGTCGTAGAACAAGTTCGTCGGGGGAAGTACCACCGCCGCCCTCATAATCCGCCGTCAGCAATTCTTGTGTTTCGGTTGTAGAGGTGCGGTTGCCGGACACACTTACAGCGAGGCGACCGTCTTAGTCCTCAGGAGTAGTAACGCATCTACGCACACTCTCAAATAGGAGTACAGTCCTATTTGAGGATGCGTAGATGCATTGTCATGGGCTGCAGTGACCATTTAACATCAGGTGGCCTGTACGCTCATTTCGTTTTCTACTTCCAAATCAAATAAATAAATAAATAACATTTGCTATTAAATAAATAAATAATAGACAATTTAGCTTTGGAATGACTTCTTTAAATCACATACAGGCAATTGGATATTTGTTATTATTTCAGAACCTAGTCAACCATCAAAACCAAAGGAAGTTACTTCTAAACCATCGGAACCGGTGTTCGAAGACCCTCTGTCAATGCTCGGTCAGGAAGACGATCTCTGACCGTACTATCTTTGACCGCGGTTTCTGCATTTATGCAAACATGAAATATTTTTTAGATGTTTTATATTTATGATACCATTATAAAAACTGAAGACTCGAACTTACATCCAAATATCATCAACCCATTACTACTGGGCACGGGTCTCTTAGAATGTGAAAGGTTAGCGTATAGTCCACGGAGGGGCAAAGTTCTTTACGAAAACTGTCAGGCCTATAGATTTCCCGAGATGTATTTCCTTAATCTTTAAAGCAAGTGATAATTAATTTTTAAAACGCAAATTAAAAATCAGACGTGTGCCCAGGGTTCAAACCTCAGCCTCCCCTAGCGCTAGAGGCGGGAATCTATCCACTAGGCTGTGACTGCTTCATAGATGTCTATGGTTCGGTCAAACTCATAGATCGATAGTCTTCCAACCGCCAACGGTAGTGAGAAGACAAAGATGACTTCGGTGATACGACCGTGCATTATTATTTCATTTATTGTGGTTCTTAGTTATTTATTGGTATCATCATATCAGAGAAAAGTTGACTAATTTTTTCGGTTACTGTCACAAATAAATTAATCTTACTTTACTATTTGAAGTTATATCTCTTTTTGGGGAAACGAGGGGAAAAGAGCGAAATTTGACGTGTCCTAAAATAATGCTAGTGAGTTATAATATCTTTCTATTATTTATACTTTCAGACAAGTGTTAATACAGATTAAAAATACGTACATACAATTAATTTTATTGCTTAGATCATAATAACTTCATATAATTTTATTTAGTTATTAAATATATAAAATGAGTTTATAATATATACATGTTATATTTACTTGTCACGTAGCGTTTAGAGTATTTGCTCCATTATCGATTTTTTGTTCAGTTATTTTATAGAAAAAAAATAAAACCTTTTTAACCGACTTCCAAAGGAGAGAAACTAAAAAAACGTCTGTATATTTTTATTTTGATATTGTGAAGATAAGCTAGTGATCTTATAAGTTGGCATTATTTTGAAATTACAACTAAAAACTTTAATTTATTACTTAAGGCAAAACATTACTACTTACTTAAAAGATCTGAGATCTATATTGCCGTCCTTAAGCTGTAATGCCGTTACATACCTAAACCACCTCGAGTTTTGGCTAAAAAAGACTGTAATTTTTGAAAATGAGTGCTACTTAATAACTAGACGTATGCAATAGTTTGAGGTATCAAAATAGATCTAACAGAGCACATTTAAATATTGAAACGTTTAATTCGTATTTTATTGATTACGAAAACCTCAAAATGTCGAAATTGGCTAGATGTTGAATGACGGTATTTTAGCTTAATGACGCCAGAATAAGAATTCATATTTTAGGCTGGATAAGTTCATACATTTTAATAGATATCAGACACTGCGATTTTAGTACGTCAAGTGATAATTATATTTAAAATACATACTAAACATGGTGCTTTTCATATGAATTATATGTTTTTATGTAACAAAAGAGCATGCAACCCGCTCGGTGCTCAGTGGTCACTGCCGTCAACCCATAGAGAATGGTAGTCCTACCTGAAGATGGTCACACATGCGTTGTTACTTTAAGAGCTGAGTACCCAGGGGTAGTCACACATGTGGCCGACTTAGGTAGGACTTCAATCTTATTTAGGGTTGATTGCATGTCACGAGTCATGGGCTACAACGACCTTTTATCATCACGTGGACTGCATGTTCATTTGCTATTCCTATGCTATAAAGAAACATTGGCGGCGCGCCACTAGCAAAATATTCTAGCTACCCTCATTGTTAAACATTCAAAATCCATTTGCCAAATATACAGGATTAAATATTATATAAAAACTTTTACAGTCAGATTCTATACACCAAACCAAACTTTTCGTTACTGCGCCTGCAAAACCTGAGAACCAAAAGATCACAAAAATGTGTTTTGTGAAATAAATCATTAAATAAAGATTTACAGTAGAACTTAGGTGGTAGAACTATTAGTTCGTCCCTGGAGGTACCACCGGCGCCCTCACAATCCGCCTCAGGAGTAGTAACACAGGCTACGTACGGCCTCAGATGAAACTTCAGTTCCGTTTGGTGTTGAATGTGGGTGCCCGTGTGCTTCAGTGACCTCTTAACATCAGGCCTGCGCGCTCGTTTGCTACTCTAAACATATTAATAAAATGTCTTGTCTTGTATATGAACGTCTGGTAATCAACTAGCGTTATTTTTTTAAATTACCCCCTTTTTTGACTATAACACGAAAAGTTTGGTACGTGACGGCATTATAGGTTAAGGACAGTATCCGTTACGATTAGCATAAGGGCTACGCGCGCTTTATTTGATGCTACCAATCAAATATTATACAAGGTGGATACCTTCATACGACAATAAATGAAAACACGAGCCCTACTCTTTCTTTGGAACATGTTGTCATAATTAAAAAACAATTAACATCGAATTTGAAAAAAAAAAAATTTCAAACTTAATAACAAATAATGGGGTAAAAAATAATTTGTATTGTAAACATCAGTTTATTCATCTTTGATAAGAGCGGCAACAGCGCAGTGTCGTGACGTAAAATCTTTTGCTGCCATCATTGCTGAATTCGTAAATACC
>DWKL01003268.1:0-11691 GCA_018249415.1 Phareas burnsi
TAATCACATTAAAAATATATTACCCCCCGGGTAAAGTAGACGTGGAAATAACCTTGTGGCTCTGTGAGCAATGGAGAAGACGTAGATAATTATAATTCTAGGCGTGTATCAAGCCGGCGCTTAACTCAATACCATGTGGAGCGAAGCCGCGATCCGCCTTGATAATTCCGACACACTTTACTGTGGCAGACCCAGCCTCTGTAAATACATTTTCATTACTTACGTCCCCTTATGGTGCGAATGCAAGATCGTTATCAGTGTTAGAAATCCAAGGGGAAAGAGTATGGTAACATGTAGAGCATTTAGCGCTTGCTTTTTTTGCTTCATTTCATTCTTTTGTTTATTAGTTGCATATGTTTTTTTCCTTGTGATGCAATCGATCTATGTTAAATGACAAGAACATTCTTAAGCGTAAAGTGGCTAAAGACTAGAGACCAATAGCTCCGTCGCTCTTATAATATTAGATGGTAGAACTGTAATTGACTGGGGAGACACTACCGCCGCCCTCATAATCCGCTGTCAAGCAATTCTTGTGTTTCGATTAGGGAGGTTTATTTGTCATACACTAACCGCTCTTACAAAGGAGACAGCCAGATTATGTCTCAGAGTAGCAACGCATCTACATACGACGTCAGATATGGCTTTAGTCCTCTTTGAAGTTAAATATGGGTGTCCATAAGCTGCAGTGACTTAACGTCGGGGGAGTCTATATCTTCATTTGGTACTCTCCTAATATTAAACAGACTAAATTGGAACGAATTATTTCAGTGACTAGCCTTACCACTAAACTCCAGCTACATTATTTAACAACTAACAACAGTCTAACAATCTAACTAGTTTAGTCTAACGTATATATATCTTGTTTTGTCAACGTTTTGGGTACGCGTGACAGTTCCAAGAGTTTACTTAACCAGAGAACAACTAGCTGTCACTCTAGTCGCGTAATCTCGAATTAGCCATATTTATTGTAAATGTAAATAGATCTCTTTAATATATCGTGTTATATCCAATTACATCTTTCATTTATTTCTTAACTGTCCATCTAAAATCAATCAACTTACACTTTATCTACCATTTCAGTAATGGCGAATCATACTTCCATATCGCTCAAGAACAACGACATAATTATGTTACAGTGATTTTACAGAAGAAATCTTTAATTAAATGTTTGTAATTGTGAACATCACTCGCATTTTTAGCACAATTAACATCTTTATAAGTAACTACTGTAGGAACAATTCTGATTTTCTTCTATAGACGAATCAACCATAACGATAACTTAAGACATACTTAAATCGACATGTTAATGTTCGACATCGCTTGCACTTTTAATTATATTAATAAATATCTTTATCGATAACCAGTTTAAGAACAGTTCAGATTTCCTTCTACGGACAATCAATTTAACCAAAACGGGAACTTAGGACATACTTAATTCAATATGTTTATTTCCACTTCTTTCTATTTTTTTTTTGCAAATTGTATTAAGCGCGATGGAAACGCGACACGGTACTTGTGTAATACTTTCATTGAGAGTACATTTTCACACAATTCCGTCTGTCGGACAGTTAGACCTTTTGGTAAAATACAAATCCCGCACACGGGAACGCTGATATTACAACATTATGCGAATAACGTAGAGGAATAACAAGGCATTTGTTCTGTAATGTTTCACAACGTACTTTGTAAGAATGATATAACGTTACTCAAGAAATTGTTACCCACTTACCTACTTTCCTGGTTGAATAGGGAACTGCAAACTATAGAGTTTCGAATGATAGTATAGATAAGACTTCATCGTCGTCATAATTAACCCATTAACCAAAAGGGTCAGGCCATAGTCCACCACGCTGGCCATGTGCGGATTGATAGACTTCACACACCGTCAAGAACTTTACAGAGAACTCACAGGTATGCAGGTTTCCTCGCGATTTTTTTTCTTCACCGTTAAAGCAAATTATAATTAATTTATAATAATCTTAACCACTAGGATAGGATAAGTCTTGGCTTATAATCCATATACAGATATAAATATAACAGAGCAAACAAACGGAAAGGTTTTCAAAAACGTCGTTAGGTACGGAATTTTCCACGTTTTTTTCTTTTATTTCATAGAAGTACCAAACGAGCATTTTTTATAATGTTTCATCAGTAGCAAACAAGCGTGCAGGTCACCCGATGTTAAGTGGTCAATGCAGCCCATGGACACCTACAGTTAACCTCAAATAGAACTCCTATCACTACAAAGTCCTATCTGAGGTTATTCGTATATTCGTTACTACTCCTGAGGACTAAGGTTGCTTCGGTGTAAATGTACGCGGCAACCATGCTTCTCCCACGGAAACGCAAGGATTACTTCACGGCGGATTATGATAGCGGTACCTTTTCAGACGAATCTTAGTACTACCACTATGTAGTCAAACGAATGGTAATTGGTCACTGTCACTCATGGGCATCATTATCCAACCCCAAATAGAATAAAAGATACTTTGCTACATCTGGAAACTATGTTGGAACGCCACATGTATCTTGTGTCATCTCTCTTTTCCCTTCTAACCATGTAAGGTTATTAAAAAATAATTATCACTTGCTTTAACGGTGAAGGAAAACATCGTGAGGAAACCTACACATCCGAGAGTTATTTGTAAAGTTCTCACATCTGAGTGTTATTTGTGACGTCTACCAATCCAACCAATGGACCAAATGGAACAAATGAAATGGACCAAATACCAATGGACTTCCCATTCTGAGAGGAGACTTGTGCCCAATAGTGGGACATTAATAGTTTGATGATGATGAATGAATGATGATGTTATTTAATCCTGCCTTGTTCTCGTTGCAGCAGTAATGTAGCGCTGTTATGTTCTGGTAGGTTAAGGGGCGTTCTAAATCGAACTTGTTCAAGATATATCCAAACCTTCAACTTCAGGTAAAAGTCTGTACAATTTTCAGTCGATTACAGATATTTGTATGTCACTTCTGGGTCTTTTGAATGTCATCGTCAACCTTGTCTCATTACTGAGCAGACAGCTCCCTGGGAAATGTGACATATTCGCGAAAATGCTGTTTAAAATGCAAAATGTTAATAAGAAATTTATGTATGTATATTAACTTAATTAATCAAAATTCACATAATCAGAATACACTTTTAAATTATTCGTGTTAATTTACTCCAGCATTTAGACAAGGGTCATGTAACAAAATGTACCGGGTTAATTTGGTCGCGCGAGTTTTTTACAGTTAGATAGTTTAATTTAAAAATGGATTCGCCACCCCGCACGTCGTTACCGCACGTTAAAAACTTTATATGCGCGGCAAAATTATAGTAACGTTGAACTATATACGAGTCTTATAACAATATTTACGTAACTTTATAAATTGGTGCCTGTGGAGCGCAGGGTAAGTTCGTTCGTTAGCGTTGTCAAAACATTGTAATACTAATCAGATAAACCATGGAACGTAAAAGGTTATCTCCTTTGTTGTACAGAAAGTTTTTGATAGGTGGTAGAACTATAGTTCGTTCGGGGAAGTACCACCGCCGCCCTCATAATCCGCCGTGAAGCAGTTCTTGTATTTCGGTTGGAGAGGTGTAGTTGCCGGGCACACTTACAGCGACACAACCATCTTAGTCCTCAGGAGCAGTGACGCATTTACGTACCTAATCAGATAGGACTCCAATTTTGTTTGAAGTTAGATGTGGATGTCCATGGGCTGCAGTGTACACTTAACATGTTACCGCTCAATTTTGACGCCCCTCATTTTTCCGCTTAAGCAATTATCCGATATAACCCTTCCCCCCTTAGATCGGGTTCTGGGTATAAATATGTATAACAAACGTTAACGTGCCTGAGACATATGTTATGGCAAAATTATTTTTAGATGTTTTGTTTCATTGATTTATACAGGCGCTTCTTCAAAGTCTCTTTGAAGACCGCGACCCAGGCTTGATTAACATATACGTATTTTGATTTTATCAAAAAGAAGGTCAGATATTTTTGGCAACACTAACAAGCTTCAAATATGTTTCAACTGGTATCCGATTACATTAAAATAAATTAGGTACGTAAAGCGCCTAACCACGCGGATTGTGTATAACGTATCCAATCCACAGAGTTAAGCAAAGTCAATGCGACCTGGTATTGGATAGATGCCCACGGGTGGCTAAATTTCACGTGCTATTTCGTGCTTCTGAAGGTACGTTAAGCTGTTGGTTCCGGTTGTTATCAGTTGTTAACAGTTAGAAGGTTTATGCGGCTTGAAAACATCGGAAACGACTTTCCACCAATTCCTATAGGAGTAGTGTAGCTCGCGCCAGGCCTCCCCTTATTGTGTAGAGACCCGTACCTACACGTGAAATATAATATTATATAATGTCATATATTGTCATATATTGTTATTGTTTGTTATTGATTAAGTACAGTCCCTCCATTCTCCATTTTGGTAGGTGGTAGAATTATAGTTCGACCAGGGGAAGTACCATAGCCGCCTTCATGATCCTCCGTAAAGCAGCTCTTGTGTTCCGGTTGGAAAAGTGCGGTTGCCGAGCACACTTACAGCGAGGCGACCATCTTAGGAGGAGTACTGATCCATCTACGTACTACCTTAAGTAGAACGTCAATTTTAATCGAAGTCAGATGTGGGTGTCCATGGGCTGTAGTGATCACTTAACATCAAGTGGCTACCGCTCGTTTGCTGTTCATTAAACATAAAAAACGCATATATGTCGCAGGAGACGACTAAATCATTTATTTAAGAACATAGACACCAGCTTTCTACGAGTTTATTAATATACAGCGGACGCCAATACGCACAACTAAGCGTGGTAACCACGGTAACACCCCCTTTCTAGGCCAAGCCTATACGCAGCAGTAGACTTCTTAGTGCTTTCTGGATGGATAGACGCTCTTATAAGGAAAAACAAAGATCTAAACGAGATTGCCTTATTAACATGTTAAAATTCTTGACCGTTTTTCTATCTATTTATACGAACTGATATTGGAAATGAGAGGACCTTGCATTATAGACTGCATTATAGAGTGACTGCTTTAGTCCAGGAAATAAAAAATGTACTTTCTATATGAATGCTTCGACACATGAAAATAAGGTAGCAAAAGGTAATAATCAATTAAAAGGACATGCAAACAAGTCATGATTGTTGTCAGTGTCGCTTATGGACAACTGCGAGCGAGAGATGAGTAGTCATTGCGTTGCCTACGTTAGAGAGTAATCTGTTTACCCGCAAAAAAAACTCATAAAACCATTTGTATCTTACTTTAAAAGCATAGGTAGATAGGTATTTAGTAGGTGGTACAATTATAGTTCGTCTGAGGAAGTAACAACGCCGGCCCTCACGATCCGCCGTAAAGCAATTTTTGTGTTTCGGTTGGAAAGTTTTGGTTGCGGGCATACTTACGGCGAGGCGACCATCTTAGTCCTCAAGAGCAGTGACGCATCTACGTACGACCTCAGATAATACTTCAGTTTTGAGGTTAGATGTGAGTATCCATGGGCGGCAGTGTCCGCTTAACATCAGGTGGCTTGCACGCTCGTTTGCTACTCTTAAAATTCAAAAAAATATACAGATAACATTCCTTTTTTGACCGTTGTCAAAGATGTTTATTTTGTTCCGTTAAGAACAATTGAAACGACTACTGAATCTATAGAATTTATCATAATATTTTGCTGTTTAGTTATATTATTATATTTGTAGTTACCAAAATTATAATTTCATAATGTATGTAAATATTTTATATATTTTTTCTGGCCTATCCTTTTTCATTCTGAGAAGAGATCCGTGCTCAACAGTGACTCAGTAAAAGGTTGATAATGATGCGGTTCCACGTGTGGCCAAGTATAGATATACTGTTAGCATTAGCATTTCGGTGACTGTGAAGATTTTCCCTTAACGCATCTAAAGAAGTTTTCACTTCAAATATAGGCAATTCAAAAACCGCAAATCGTGAGTACTCGTTACATAATATAAAAAAAAAAAAAAAAAAAGTTTTCACTTCAATAAAAGACGCCTGACAGCTTATGTATTCATCTCAATTTTCAAAATATCGTGAAATAAAACAAACGGCTGCTATGTTGAAATACAATACGATACGTTTAATTTGAGTTTGCTTTTGAAAACCCATTGCACATGAAGGCTACACAAAAAATATTTTCAAATATTTTCCTTTTCAGAGTTAAAATATTTTATTACTATTTAAACAAAAAACATGAAATACCAACTAACAACCGTACAATACCGTACAATCTACCAACCAAAAAAAGTATATATAACAAACCTTTTTGGATGGAATACGTCCATGGTTTTACTTAAAATCTACATTGGTGTAGCATGGTGGCGTATGCTTAATACCTCGCTCGGTTGTAGGGACAAAGCGATGAGACAACGTTTGCAGCCAAGGGTGGTAAACCTTTCGTGGTGCGACCCCGGAGGCATCTAATTCTGTTTTATAACAGTAGTGCTAATGGCTACTATGATCTAGTTTGAAGGGTGTAGTAAGGAAAGACACAAAGCATTTTAACTACGTCCTTAGAGGATGGGACACATCTATGACGGACATCAAATACTTCAATCCAATTTGAACTTGATTACAAATGTCCATAAGCGGCATGCGACCTTTTTTATGTTTAAAAAGTATCAAACGAGCGGGCAGGCCACTTGCTATTAAGTGGTCACTGCAGCGCATGGACACCCACAACTAACATCAAACAAAACTGAAATTCTATCTGAGATCGTATGTAGATACGATTACTCCTGAGAACTGCGATGGTGACCTTGCTGTAAGTATCCCGTCAACATCACCTCTCCAACCGAAACACAAAAACTGCTTCACGGCGGATTATGAGAGCGGCGGTGGTACTTCCCCGGACGAACTATAGTTCTACTATCACCTAACTTATACTTCTATGGTATAAGAAAAATAAACTGGCAATCTGGAACAGATGGTGCGTAATCCATTTATTAAACAGAACGGCGTTTAACAGCGCTGACAAACGCAGCGCACTTCCTAGTAACGTGTGTTTTGAAGTCAATAAGAAGTGTGTTTGTTTACACTGCCACTGGCATGTGTGTTCACTGATTGCATGCAGTTCTGTAGATAATATAAATACAAAGTACTTGCAAACATTTCATTAAGAGAAAATTTATGTATGTGTATTAGAAATAAATTATCTTGCTTTAATGGTAAAGGAAAACAACGTGAGGAAACATACATACCTGAGAGTTATCTGTAAAGTTCTCGAAGGTGTGTGAAGTTTACCAATCCGCACTTAGCCAGCGTGGCCGGCGTAGCTAGACTATGGCCTAATCCTTCCCATTCTGAGAGGCCACATGCACTGGGACATTAATGGGATAATCATGATGATGATGGTGATGAGTATAACGGTCTTTTCTTTGACTTGTTCGCCCTCAGCATCATATCAGACTTTTTCGTTCTACTACTGGGGATAGGCTCTCCCAAAGTGTGCCACAATACCCGGTCCTCTGCTGATCTCATCCAGCCACTACCTCCTACCTTCTTAAGGTCGTTGGACCAACGAGCCGGAGGGTGTCCTACACTACGTCTGCCCATTCGTGGTGTTCATTAGAAAACTCGTCTGCCCCATCGGTCGTCGGTTCTGCGTCATATATGGCCAGCCCACTGCCACTTCAATTTGCTGATTCTTTGGGCTACGTCGGCTACCTTAGTTCTTTGCCGGATCTCGTCATTACGGACTGTGTCCCACAAAGAAACTCCGAGCATAACTTCCCGCTGAACTATCTTTAGCTTGTGGGCTGGTGCTAATGTCAGAGTCCTCGTTTCTGCAGCGTAGGTCATAACAGGTAGGACGCACTGATTGAAGACCTTTGTTTTTAAGCATTATGGTATAACCGACGAGAAAAGTTGATGGAACTTCCGTAACGCTGCCCAGCCCAACTGAATGCGTCTGTCTACGTCTCGATTTATGTTGTTCGTAGAGTTTGACTTTATTGCTTGTCGTATAATCCTTGATTGCAACTGAAGCGCATTCTACCCACAGTTTAGAAGTCCCGAACACGTATCACTATTCACTCACAGACAAAGGCGTCCCACACATTATCGATTAGTTTCCCGCAGTCGCCGGTTAGTGGCCACCGTTTATTGAATTCCAGACTTGACAATTCTATTATCTGTAGATGCAATTGAAAAGTTAACAGTCCAGTACGCATTTCAATTTGAAGTTTTGATCTTTGTTGCCGAACTAAAATACCATTATATGGTTTTACGACACTAATTTTTAACTGTCTTTATTTCTGTAAAAGTTATATTGAAATAGCTTCTTTTTATTTTTTTTATTTTAATTCCATTATTACGATAATTCATACTCTTAAACTTTTCTTTTATACACCCAAGATTATAAAACGAAAAGGTTCTCAGTTGACGCTTCATCATAAAGCCACTACTGTCACACTCCTGAGCACTTGTCTCCTCTTAATATGAGAAGAGTTGGCCTATAACGATCCACGTTGGCCAATTGCGGAATGGTAGACTTTACAAACCTTCGAAAACTTTACAAAGAACTTTAAGATGTAGGTTTCCTCACGATGTTTTCCTTCGCCGTTAAATCAAGTGGTTAAATCCGCCATCATACCATCATAGTCCTCAGGAGTAGTGACGCATCCACATACAACCTCAAACGGAACTTCGGTTTTGTTTGAGGTTGGATGTGGATCACACTTAACATCAGGTGGCCTGCATGCTCATTTGCTACTTTACAAACATAAAAAAAAGAAAAAAAAAGTTATAATTAATTACAAAAAGGCACATAATTAAAAAAAATTGGATTCCGTTCGGGGTTCATATCATGTCCTTATCACCAGGCTATCTGCAATTGACACTTATAAGTACTAATATTTTATATCTCCGGTATTCATTTTCTCTATAAAATTACTAATATAGTTATTATGTGCAATGGAATCAGCAGTACAGTATGCAATCTACCGCCAGTTAGTGAGACAACAGTAATTAACTCCAAATAGGACAGAGGTTCCAGCTGAGATCGATCACAGATGCGTAGGTACTCTTAAAAGAAAAGAAAGGAAACAATTTATTCGATAGGATAACAAATACCAAATAAAATTATTAAAAAACTTGAAATAATAATAACTGAAAACAACGAATCTAAAATATTATTTACAGTTTACAGAAAGCGTTATTTTTAAATACGTGTAGAACAGTGAGAACATTTTTAATAATAGAAAACAAAACTACTAATAAGTGCTATCAAAATATGTGACACAAGTGGCCGATCTGTTGATTGCGTTGACTTAGAAGCTTAATTTGTTCGCAGCTTCGAGATGTTGCAGTCCGGATTATTTGATACCTCACTATCAAGACCTTTTCTCTGAACCGCGTGGATATATATACCAAGATGAAATGAATATCAAATACTCAAACTTCAGGAACAGTTATGGGGAACATCAAATTTCCTGTATGAAACACGATTGGTCTTACATGCCGGTTGTGTGTCGACATATAGGAGACATTTTTGACATTCTGACATGTACCCGGGGCCTGAAGTTTTGCTTGTGCGGTATCAAATCGCTGCACAGCGGAACACTCAGGCGACCCCAATGTGAAGCACACGGAGTCGACGCAGACTTCCAATTTATATTGTATGTATATTGTATATATAACAACAGAGAATCATTGTCATAATGAAAAAAAAAAAGTGTAGGGTTATGGATTTAGAAAGCGTTATAATTAAATCCTAAGATTCGACGAATATTTTTTCAATTCATCAACAGCGCAAATGTTCTCTGTATCTCTGTCTACACGCGACCATAACGCAACAAGACCGCCACGGGCACACGGTGAGCTGTGAAAGTTTATATTGGAATTGTCGCGTACAGCTCTGGCGATATTGCTCCATCGCGAACGACGAGTTTTAAAAAGAAAGTATACTTTTTCGTAGTTTTAGTTCTTAACTAAAGAAGTTCAAGTCCACCTAACTACTAAGATACTTACATATGCGTAAAAATAGTAATAAAATATTTTTGTCGCAAAATAATATTCAAATAAAATTCCTGCTTTTATTTTTTTTTATGTTCGAAGAGTAGAAAACGAGCGTGCAGGCCACCTGATGTTAAGTGATCCCTGCAGCCCATGGACACCCACATCTAACTTCAAACAAAATTGTAGTTCTTTCTAAGGTCATACGTGACACATGTGGCCTAAGATGGTCACCTCACTGCAAGTGTGTCAGGTAACCGCACCCCTCCAACCGAAATAAAAAAACTGCTTCACGGCGGATTATAATGGCGGCGGTGGTACTTCTCCGGACGAACGACGATTTGTATTCCTACGTATTTCGAATAAACATAATAAACAATATATACAACAGTATGTAACTTAAACATTTCCTGTATCGAATCCACGAATCGTATATATGTGTACAAATGAAACAAGCTCGTATTATAATAAAAATCATTCCCTAAAACGGTCCGTGAAATCTAAATGGTGTATTTAAATTTGTTCTTAATCTGTATGGTTGTCTTTATACACTCACGACAAATGTGGCTTTATGATTTCAGACGAACGTATATCACGATTTCCAGGGTTTGCCAATATATCGGCTCGCATCCTCTCGCTTACTCGCGTATTTGTGCCGTTTATACATAAGCATATCCATAATTTTCGAGCGGTCTCAAAACTCCAGTCTCTTGTCATAATAAATAAATAAACGATAATTACCAAATTGCATATTAGCAACTGCCTTCTGTTACGGATTGAAATGAAAAATAAATTCAATTTAAGTACAATTTAAAGCAGAAAATACATTGACAGGGTATATAAAATCAGGGTATCCAGGTGCCTCGCATAAAATTATAATTGATATTAAGTTTAATTAGAAAGTAAATAAACATAAGTATAGTCGCAATTCTTAGTTACATTAGGGATTATGAAACTTAAATTAACTGGTCAAAACCACGCGATTATGTTCTAATTTTAATTATTTGAATCCGCATCAATCGTTTAAAATGTATATAAGGATTACGGTTAATTCCACCCGCATTAATATATAGTTTATAAAGTTATTTTACTGTTACTGTTTATGTTCATGACCAATACTTTACGTCTCTATATGTACATTGTTCAAATCAATATGTCTAAATATATTTATCACTTAATTTTTATCTTAACCAGTCGTAAAATGAATAATGTTATTTATCCCTTTAAAAACTCGAACTATGGCTACTGGTATTCAATCGAATTGTTTTGTACCTAGAATTAACTGAATAAAATATATATGAGACATGAATAGACTATAACGAACATTGAAAAATACTCAACGGAGCGATAAAATGTCTAGGCCAAAGCCATTTGTCATTTGTTAAGATATTTACATAATCGGACCGTCATCATAAGCGTCTTACTTTTTAGACTAAAACGCCTACAACGTATATATTTAAATATTTTAAGGTATACAACAGAAATTGTTATTTAATTACAAGTTTCCGTTCAATTAATTGCTTTAATATAAAATAAAAGTTTAGTAAATCAAAAGAGAAATATGTATGGAAATAATTAATTACTACAATACCTATTTAAAGAACTTTTTTATTATTATATTTCTTTAAATAGGCTATATTTAATATGTGGTAGAACAATCGTTCGTCTGGGAAAGTACCACCGCCGCCCTCATAATCCGCCGTGAAGC
>DWKL01003269.1:0-11691 GCA_018249415.1 Phareas burnsi
GTCTACGCTAAACATAACTATACAATCTTGCATCGTATACATATTTTTAGGTGACATTGAAGATTTTACTAGGTGCATTAAATAAATTATTTTAATTGTTTATAATATCCAAGAACACAACACTGCCAAAATATTCTAATAAAGAAATTTCTCTTCATTGATGTCTGTTTAGTTTATTATATGACAAAAGTTCAATTGAATTATTGTTCCACAAATAACGTAAAACTATTATAAGTGCTTTAAAATACCTTGAAATTATTGCATTGTCATTCGTAATAACTACACGAATATCTTTATTTTTAATATATATTATCTAAGCAGAAAATAATTTCGTGAGTTTCATTATTTTATTTCATTTTTAAATAGTTGATATCGATGTATGCATGATATCGATACAAGTATTATTTGTTTCGACTCGATATTATACTATTTTGATAGTGTGCTGTCAGTCAATCTCTATTCTATTGATTTATTTTAATACACTTCTCTACTTCAGTCAGTTCACTTCATTTTACAATGTAAATTATATTTTTCTCAATTTTCATATTTCCTGATTATTTATTGAATTTGGTGCTTGTTTGTGCGAAAGTGACATTATTTTCACTAAAATGGGTAAGTTTACAAAAAATTTAATTTAAATGGCACATACGCTGTTGTTGTGCTTTGACTTATGTTTTTTTTTGTTTTAGAAGCTCACGCAAGTTCAGAACAGTCAGAAATGACTTTAAAAGAATTTCTTGAAATGGCTGAACTAAACCAATATTATGGATTGATGAAGTAAGGAGAATATATTTATTTTTAGCTGTATGCATTGCGCTTGCGTGACCGCTTTTGTTTACAAACTGTTGCGGGCGATCGATACAGCCAGCGCTGCGGCCGGTTCCCTTGCGAGCTTAATATGTTTGCGACTATTTAGTTATAAATTTTCTTATTCCTTACCTTAACCCATACCTCGCTCTATCAAGTATGTACTCTTTATATTCTGCTATATAAAAATATTTTTCTTGTAATTTTTTTCTTGCATATCTATAGAAAATAATATGTTGAATTTTATCTTTTTATATAATTTTCAAATAGCGTTCTTTGTAAATGCTGTATTGTTTTTGATGTGGTATTGTGTTTTTTTATAAACGATAAATGGGTATGGTGTCAGTCTGGTACTAACTATTAATTGCAGCCTGTGAGATTCCAATAACTTTAATAAAACCCTATAAGTTAAATTAGTATTAATTTAAAATGGTATTAGAAAAGGTTGATGCAACTCGCATTGCGATTTAGCATGGCAAAGAATATGGCATTTTGATATCTTTACCTATCATTGTTATAGTCATTCGCTATACTGGGATTCCTTGTGTGTTTATTTAATGTATATACACATAGACATGATCAGAATCAGGTATCTAATTTAACATGTTGACTGCGGCAGCTAACATTGGAAACAATACACCCGTGCGGTGCGCAATACAACAGGTAAGTAGAATTGAATATGGCGGCACACACTGCGTGCAAGGTGCACGGGTGGCTCAGACAGTAAAACGTGACAGATGCATTTGCCGCAGTCAAAGTGTTAAACATTTAGACATCTGACTGGATCAAACTCGAACTGCTCTGCATGGTAGATCCGGATGGCTGTCACTGTGGCATGCGGTTTTGCAATCATAATGACAATGACATTTGTTCTTATTCTTACTCAATTTGATGTATTGATGTTATGGTGCAATGTTTCTAATTGAGGCTATGCATGATCGCTACTATCTCATTATACTATTTGAAATACTATAAGAAAAAAAAGTACAGTTATATGATTTTCTTGTACAGTTAAATAGACCAAAGTAAAATTTGAATCAATAAAGCCTTATTGCAGGAAACTGCAATCCAGCTACTGCTAATGTGTTGTCTGTTGAAGCCAATTTGGAACAAAATGAATAATTGTACATTTGATCCTAACTTGCATATACATAATATTATTGAATGTACCTTTAACTGTGCTGTTTGAATTGTGACTGTAGTGCAGTGTGTAAATTTAATGCTTAAAGACCAGTATGCAGGCCACCTGATATTAAATGGTTACCACAGCCCATGGGCACCCACATCCAACCTCAAACAAAACTGAAGTTCCATTTGAGGTTGTATATGGATGTGTCACTACTCCTGAGGACTATGCTTGTCGTCTTGCTATATGTGTGCCTTGCAACCGCACTTCTCCAACCGAAACACAAAAACTATTTTATGGTAAATTATGAGGGCAGCAGTGGTACTAACTAATAAACTATAGTCCCTATCAAAATACTACCTACCTATCAAAATTTCTACTACATTACTAATTCTATTATTTTATTATTATAACCTAGGTAAGAAATAAGTGTTACAGTTATTTCGGGTTTGAACTTAGGTAATAGTTTGTATATTTAATTTTTGACGTTTAAAATATTTCATTTAAACATGCAATATATCCTAAGAAGAAATCTCCAAATGTAAACCAGCGTTTACTTCTATTGGTACCATGAGCAGGGCGATCTACCCATTTGTTCGCTTATTGCATATACAGCATAGTATTCATATGAAAATCTTAAAGAATATATTAAGTATTAAATAGTATGTAGTAGTAGTAACTTTTCCAAACATTACAAAGTTGCTTCTGCTGATTTCACGACCTTGTCTGAATCTTAGTATTAAATAATCGTATACAATTAATGGTCTCATCATTCTATGTCTTTTCGTATCTATTGTTCTTTTGTCTTATATATCTATGATCTTCATGTAAATAACTCATTTACATGGCAGGAATGGGATAGAAATATTACTAAAGGTTTTGGTATGGTCTTATATTATCTTATAATCTTTGGGCTGCATGGAAGTATAATTGTATAGAGGATATTGACATATACCTTAACTGTATTTGGTGGAACTTTGACTTTGATGTGGAAATGTCTCTAAATCTAATCTTTCATTACAATGAATATTTTCTTTCATTACAAAGATTCTATTTTATAATGTGTAACTTAGAAATACAAGTAAATATTGGTTTTTTGTCTGAATCCTATTTCTGAACAATTTCTGAGCTATGAGGAAATTATTTTTTTTAAGATAAGAGTTAAAACTCATTGTTGTGACCATTTGGAAACTACGTAGATATAGTTCTATAATAGTGGTGATATATAAATTAATTTGAGTAGATTATAATTAAAAAATGTATTTGCATTGTAAGTGAAAGTTATTTGACAAGTACATAAGTGACAAGAGTGTAAGAGGAAATGTCTATTTCCAAAAATAATAGGTAGTTCCATTATTTCTAAAGATACTTCACCTGGTCCCATAGACCATGTGTAGTGGCAGTATGTTTCACCTGGAATAATTTTTATTTTAAATCTACACAAATAAATAAAATTGATGTGCTTATCTGGTTGATCAAGTTGCCCTAGGGATTATACAAAGACTAGGATATGTAATAGCTAGCAACTTGCTTTCCTTTATCAGTTATGACATCTATTGAGATTGACTTATTGCTTCTTTACAACGGTAGTGTTGAAACCTGCGGTATCCTGTTTCTAAAGGTGTTATAAGACAGACGTTTGGGGCGTTCCAACTTAGTTCTCAGGCCAATCTTAGGCAGTCCTTGAATCCTTTTTGGGATTGATTATAGATGTCAATGGGCGACAGTGACCACTTGCCAATAGGTGTACTGCCTGTTTGTTTGCTACTTGCATGCAATAAAACGGGGAGTGACTCCAAAGTCACCAATCAGTAAATGTCATCTTCATTCCTCTTACCGGTTTCATCATAGGGCCATAAACATTGTCATGTTATGTAAAATAGCATCATGTCCTCATCCTTTGGAAATAGGCATTTTTGGGTAAAAGTAGCCTTTGTGATAAAATAGATATAATAATTAAATAACATATTAACACAATTGTACCAAAACGGCATGAAACTATTGTGACTTATTTTCATTATTAACTTTAGATCCATTTGTTCCATGGAACTAGTAAGACAAAAAATTCCATTTATTCCATAGTGGAACTGTTTAACAGAACCTGTGAGTCCGGGCCAGATATATTGGTAGACATTAGCTGCGGTAACAACATTAATTAACAAACATACTATTGATAAAGTTTAGGTTAAGATAAAAAGGCTTTTGTATCCTCTGTTTATTGATTTTTGAAGGGAAAATGTAAAGTTATCACATCTGTTATGAACTAATAGGTATTGCAAAAAAAGAAGTGTAAATTAAATAATGGTGAATATTAATATAAGGTCGAATATAACAGTGTATTATTTCAATAAAATCGTATTGATAAAAGTTAACAACTTCAGATAGCAAAACACAATGGTATAATTATTACTAGAAAGTTAAGAGATATCGATGTCCATTGGAGAACAATTAGTAATATGAATATTTAATCTAAATTCTTTAATCGAGCAATTCCTGTACAATATATTGTATAAATAAGTGGTGCATGTACAATAGGGCTTGGATATCTAAACCTGAAAATATAAGGAATAGTGGAAAATGTTCAAAGAAGAACGCTGATTTGATTTTGAAAAAAAATAAAATTTTAATTAAAAAATTATTAAACTAGAAGCTAGCTTGCTAGGTGTCGAGCACTTTCATGTTAAAGAAACAAAAATTGTTTTATTGCACTATCCAATAATGTCATTTTGAGGCACCAAATTATGGAAAGTAATAACAAATATCAGACTGAAGGCAAAAGCTCGATTTTTTTTTTCTTGCATGAAATCTTCTATGGATCATTTAAATTTCATATAATGTCCATAGTTTTCTATATAAACTGAGCGCTTAAGTATTGTGCTGCATTCAATATAACTACATCGTGCTCTTATTTCAAAATTTTATCATTTAAGCCCTAATAAGAAAAAAATAGACAACTGAAATTAGAATATGAAAGTGAATTACCTCCAATAATTTAAATTTTATGTGTAATTTTTTTAATTACATTTTAGTGTATTGTTTCTCCTACTTGATTAAGGTTTAATTAATTAATATAAGAAATATAAAAAAGTTCTAAGCAAAACTATTTTAGAAAAAAATTAGAAAAATGTAGCGTAGGAGTATACACATACTTTTATGTGGATAGTTGTAGACCGAGTAAATAACTAAGCGAAATAAATATTTTAAGTTTAATAACATTACATTCAAAACGTGAATCTGAAATATTCTCCTACAGCGAGTTCAGGTACTAAATATATATCATATTATATTAGAATACGTACCTCCCACGACGTCAACATTACTGCGTTGTTTCTACGAACTCATTGCATATCGATTTATTGTGGAGTCGCGCGGGGCGGTACCGTTATAGAAATTCGTAGATAAATTACACCAGCTCTTAACATAAGGTGCGATACTTCAGCAGATATGTCCTAGGTCATAAGGAGATACAATTTTAGCACTGATTGAAATCCTGAATAGCAGTTTATGAATCAGATAGCACCTGTTTGACTAGGGACGCACCATCTTCTCGTCACATTTTCTTTTCCACTAAGTTCCATTGTGTTCCAGGTGGTGTCGAAGGTACCATGCACGGGTATCCTGACTCAGGCCGTTCCTCTTTCAAGTCTCGCCGTAAATCCAAGTCTGTTCCGAGGAACGCGCCTCAGACTGACCGCAGGTAGAAATCGAGTCGCTTTTAAGTTTGGTTATAGATGTGAATTGTTTGTAGTACTACAAAATAAGCTTGATGTTTTGAACCCGGCTCCAACATGAATCAAATAGGCTTTGTTTGAGTGAATTGTTTTAATTTGATTAATGTGTCATCCATTCCTCTGCTTTTCGCAGCGAATGTTACATATTATATCAAAAAGTATCATTTGATTCAAATTGGAATAAATGTCTTGTTAGCTTTGCTTAATATTAGCTAAGTGTAACACATAGATAAGAGTGATAGTCTAGTGGTTAAGAAACCGGTCTCTCACACTGGAGGTCCGGTGTACGAATCCCGCAAGGACATCTGATTTTTTGAAGTTATGTGCGTATTACAAATTGATTATCACTTGCTTTAACGGTGAAGAAAAACGTCGTGAGGTAACCTGCATGCCTAAGAGCAGTAGTCTGTAAGGTTCTTGAAGGTGGGTGAAGTCTACCAACGCTCACTTGGTCTGTTATTCTGTGAGGAGACCCGTGCCCAGCAGTGGGACATTAATGGGTTGATGATGATGAAAGCAATGACGTGTCGCGGTAGTTATGAGTTGTAAATATGGCTTAATGGTGTGCTCCCAACGTGTTTAAGATAACAAACCTATTAAACATGATGCTGGTTAGTAATTCTAGTGACAGAATCTTTTTCAAAAGCTCTTTCTACTATAATTTGGAATAATTTTATAAAGCATCAAAACTAAATTTAAATTGAGATTTGAATTGTCGGTTGTTTATTTTTAATTAGACTATAGCTTTTGTAATTAGTTAAGTGAGCTTGATTTTAAATCAAGCTTTTGCGTTCAGCTTGGACATTTCTTTAGAGTATTTATTTTCATTTGTGGCATATTATTTATACTATTTTTCAAGGTGGTGAAAGGGCAGTTTTTTTTGTAGCAAATTATACAGTACTCCGAATGGTGAGTTGTCACTACTGCCCATTGATATCTGTAATCCACCCCAAATAGGATTGAATTCTTCCAGGTTGACCTCGAATGCGTTGCTACGCGTGATGACTACCTAAGTTAGGACGGCTTGTTTAAGCATCTCCCTTATCCACACTTAATTTCAGAGTCAAGCATGCGGTCAAAATGTTTTGGATTACGAAATAGTATGAGATCCAAAATTGCAGCATTTATGTTTGCCACTCGCTCGTTTTCTATGTTTAAGCGACATATAAAAGCCGTAATTTTCGACAAGGTTATTTATTGAGATAATTTATACCAATATTACATAGAACTTCAGCTCTGCTCTAAGTTAATAAAAGTATAACTTAACATTAGGTGATTTATTGAGATAATTTATAACATTAGGTGATTTATTGCGATAATTTATAATAATATTACACAGAATTTCAGCTCTGGTCTAAGTTAATCGAAGTATAACTCAACATTAGGTTATTTATTGAGATAATTTATAATAATATTACACGTAACTTCAGCTCTGGTCTAAGTTAATCGAAGTACAACTTAACATTAGGTGATTTATTGAGATAATTTATAACAATATTACACATAAATTCAGTTCTGGTCTAAGTTAATCGAAGTACAACTTAACATCAGGTGAACGCTTTCTACGTTTGATACTTTACTAACATTGAAAGAGTGATGCGCTAGTTTTACCTCATTTTCATTTTCTAAAAACTTTTTATATCACAGATTTTCAAATTCGTAGAACAATTTCATATTCTCCATCTACATGTTGTTATGCTTTATAAATGTTTGTCCAATATATTTGTGAATTAAATTAAATCTGTAAGATCGGTGTATATGTAAAAAATATTAGTAAGTAATGTCTAGTTGACATTGAGAAGAATTTCATTTAATTTTAAATTAAATTTTGGTAAGTAAACTGAAGCTCAGTTGTGAGAAGAAGTTTCCTAGTCTCTACAGTGAGAAATAAAAATATTGTAACCAAAAGTAAACAAAATCGACTTGCTGCTCGACAAATTTCTATTATTTTAACGTTTAAGACCAATAACGCTAACGATTGAAATAATTACTAAATGAACAACGGGAACCCAGCGTAGAACTTTATCTAATATTAAAAAAAAAGTAAGAAAAATTAGACAATTATAATTTTTCAAGCTTTCATAATCGATCGTAAGGCAATTTTTGAGTTTCGGTTGGAGAGGTGTGGTTGCCGGTTTCACATGGCGAGATGATCGTCTTAGTCCTCAGTAGTGGTAATGCATCTACGTATGACCTCAGATAGGACTTCGGTCCTATTTGACATTGGATATGGGGTCCATGCGATATAACGTACAGGGACTTTTTAACAGCAGGTGGCCTGCATGTTTGTTTGGTACTCTTCAAACATAAAAATATATATTTTAAAACAATGTCAGTATTATTAGTGATTTGCGCAAGTACTTTTTATTAGGTTATGAAAACATTTTCTACATACATAGTGTCGTTTCTTCACGGTCTTCACCATACCTAAATCATATCTAGGTTGTGTACGCTGTGGATTAGTTTACATTAGTGGTAATCTTTTAAGCATCGAATTACTGCTAGATTTTTAGTCGTCATGTTAATTCCAATTTTAAATGTATTCAAGAAGACGAACTAATGTTTTTTTTTCACACGTAAATTACAAGGATTAAAAATAATTATTTGATAGGGTTGGATTGGGAGGGGCAGTGTAAAGAAAGCGCGAATGTTTAGTCGCGTTTACATTATCCGATCAGAGATGCTTTAGGAATGGTTACATTTTTCATGGAAATAAAAATAGTACTTAGTAGTAGTTTGTAACTTCATAAAGTAGATTTCGATAGATATATTAATATTGATATGATTAAAATAGACGAATATTTATAATGACAATCTTTTACACGCTTTTCTTGAAAAAATACAAAAGCATAATTACGCCATTTTTTTTTCTAGGATCAGCGAAATTATCGCCCCCTATTTCTTGGGTGAAATGTGAATTATTATTTTAAGGGCCATCGCAATGGTCGCACGTGGAAGCCTCTGAACACAAAGGCTGATTTTACTGGCAATATGAACCGAATCTGCGCGGTTTTTCTCCGCCATTCTAAATCCATTTTGTCCGTCATCCGCGTTGAGCTCGTCTCCGTGAATAATATATAGTGTCATCCAAACAACGGCCGCGTTTGAATTTTATGTACTTGGATTTACCGTGGGTGACGCTGCTTGCATAATCTGCGAATTTTCATTTCCAGAAACACTGTAAAGCTTGCATAACATAATATGAAATTGTATATTTATTGTTTCAGGGAAATATTAAAGGTAAATAAAATATCGCAATTGAAGTACGTTGCAAATACTGACTTGCATCAAATAGGTCTTTCCAAGCCAGAAATTCGTCGATACAGGAAGATATATGGAAAATATTTTCCCAATCCATACATGAATAAGATCAAGAAATTGTTGATTCCAAAAACAAAGAGTGAAATAGTAAGTTATTTATTGATGCATATTTTGGGCCAATATCATCAGTATTTATAAATACGTTCCAACATAGTTCTAAGTGTAGCATTGCGGTACAGGAGTGATCAATATCAGATTAGGAGCGCTACAGAAGGTCAATTAAACATGGCATCCGATTAGTACTTCGCATGATGTGCAATACAAGTCTGTATGCTACAATATAGGCAATTGTTCGGTTCTTGTCCAAGTATTTCTACATACCTAGAATCTTTACCAGCTTTATTTATCAGAAGAAGGAAATATTCCTTTAGAGCATACGTAAACGTAAGAATCACTTCCTAAATTAATATTTACCTAACGCCTCGGTGAACTGGCATTATCCAAAATAATTTCTTTTTATGATTTTCATATTTCATTGTACTTACACTGTATATGAACTTAATAACAATTAATTAAAGTGATTACACTGAGTACTTTTAAAAGGCATTGTATAAGTTTTCGAGAAGTTTTAAGTTTGCGCTTCAACATTTCTGAATAAATATATTTTGAAGATTTTCAGAGCATACCGTGCTTCAATGCAAGTTTCGGGTCAAAAGATGTATAAAATGTTGTGACCCATTTTAATTGCTCATAGTATCATTTTCAAATAACTAAACAGTATGTTATTTTACTTTAGTAACTATGCAATAGTTGTAGCGTTAAATGTTGTATGAAAGGGATTCTAATGCTCGTATTTATAAATAAGCAAAGTAACTACTTAAGTAATAATCACTATTTAGGTAACCGTTTTCATTTTATAGTTCAGTGATTGCTTGAAGTTAGCGCTGTCAAAGGTTAGAATCTCACCCAAGCAATCAATAAAATCAAATCAATGACTACTATATCAAGTGGCAGTGAAGATTTTATCCAGAAAGTACAAAGTAACAAGTAATTTCTTTATAAACACGGGCATAAGAACGGTTCATCAGATACATTTAAATTCGTGGCTGTGTATTTATTTTTTTCCCTGTTATTATTTTGTAATTTACTAGTCGTTTGTCTATGTGTATGTGTATGTTTAGGTAACTGTGTTGTCATATATGTAGCATGATTGTTTATTGTTATCACTGCTTAATCATAAGCTAATGATAATTTTAACTTCTAGGTCCCACAATGCCCATCTCCCAGTCCTATAGATACACAACCGTTTTCAGAAAGCAATGTTATAGTACCAACTAAACATATAATATCTATAGAAGATATAACTATTAACAAAGAGCTCGGCATGGGCCAATTTGGTGTGGTCCAACAAGGCACCTGGAACACTGGGAAACAGAGGGTAAGCATGTTTTTTTTATGTTTGTAAAGTAGCAAACGAGCATGCAGGCCACCTGATGTTAAGTGGTCACCGCAACCCATAGACGCCCACATCCAACCTCAAACAAAACCGAAGTTCCGTTTGATTTTGTATATGGATGCGTCACTACTCCTGAGGACTAAGATTGTCGCCTCGCTATATGTGTGCCTGGCAACCGCACCTCTCCAACCGAAACAACAACTGCTTTACGACGGACTATGAGGGCGGCGGTGGTACTTCCCCAGACGAACGATTTTCTACCACCTTTCGAATTATATATTATTGTATATGTATATTATTGTTTAATTTTAAGGCTAATGCTATTTCCTACTGTTTTAAATACTGTAATCCGATAGGAAGGAATGCAATTCAGACGGCGACCTTCCCTCAGTTTCTTACTAACGCCAATACAGCTGTGTCAAAATTATTTATTTTTTATTTTCATCTAATTAACTTTATTCAATCTTATGCAACTGGTATTGTATCTTTATTTTTATATTAACATACACAATTAAAGATAACTAAAGTATTAAGTCATGATAGTTAGACGATAGGTTCAATGGACTTAAATTGGGTCGCTACCTCAGCTATAAGTTAAACTGAATATCTAAATAGTAAATATAAATTTGCGCTAATACCGTCGATTTTCTACATGCGCTGTATATTGAAGTATTACATGAAAATTTAAATCAATACAAAGCTTTACAATTTCGAAACTGCTATATTGAATCTTATACTATCAGTAGGAATCTTATCCACGTATTGTTCGCTTTATGTCGTCTACTAAGTACGAGCAAAAAGATTTAAAAATATCCTACAGTAACATTCATCCACAGTCGAACTTCTATTAGCATAGTTGAAGTAATCGAATGGACTCCTAATAGTAAAAAGGTATGTGCTCTCCTCGCTATACACGAGAACGTTAATTAGTGTGGACTCCACTCTGATTGAAAAGACCGTCAAATAAAGATTAAGCCTGAGGATTTATATTATTATTTGTATAGTACAGAAGCAGCAAACGAGAATGCACTCAACCTGATCATAAGTGGTCACTGTTGCCCATGGATATCTGTAATCAACCCAAAATTGACGACCCGCGTGGTGCAGCGGCAAACATACCGGTCTGACACGCAAAGGGTTCTGCGTTCGATTCCCGGCAAGAGAGACTTTTAAATGGTGAATTTAGATTTCTATTCTGGGTCTGTGTGTGTGTCCTCGTGTATGTGTCCATAGCACCCACGACACAGGAAAACCTAGTGTGGGGCTATGAGTGTATATCAAAAATAAAAATAAAAAGGATTGGATTCCTG
>DWKL01003270.1:0-11690 GCA_018249415.1 Phareas burnsi
TTGTAAAGTAGCAAACGAGCATGCAGGCCACCTGATATTAAGTGGTCACCACAGCCCATGGACACCCACATCCAACCGCAAAGAAAACCGAAGTTCCGTTTGAGGTTGTATATGGATGCGTCACTACTCCTGAGGACTAATAAATGATAATAGCGTCAATTGCCTTTCCATGCTTGTGCTGGTCGGGTACACATAGCGAGACGACCATCTTAGTCCTCATAAGTAGTAGCTTTTGCGTATGACTTGAGATAGGACTTCAGTCCTGTTTGAGGTCAGATGTAGGCATCCATAGACTGCAGTGATCACATGACATCAGGTGGCCTGCACGGTCCTGTGCTGCTCTTTTCACGTAAAAAATATGGGTCGTTCAAACAAATTATCATTTTAAGTGTTTTATAACTTCGACTTTTATTAATTTCTGAATTTTCCACCCTAAAATTGAAAAGCTAGAAACAGGAGACACAATTTGACAATTTGTGAACTGCATATCTCACCAACCAAATGTCATTAAGCTATTTCTATAACATTTTTGTAAACATAATTAACAATCCCTCTTACGCTCCAGATTTTTTCATCCCCTAGTTACATATGCAGTGCCAGCTGTAATTTTTTTCATGATTTCACCACAGCATTGTACGATGTCTCATAGAAGGCGTATATTTTCCGAATTTAATCTTTATTGATGACATATTGACACTCAATAGTCTTCGAGTAAAATGTGTGAGATTTGTTCAGACAGATAGACGGTCAGGCCGAATCTACAAAGTAATTATAATATGCTGCATATGACAAAATATAGTACTATTTCAATTTCATTTCAATTTTATATAAGTAGAGACAGTCATAATTTAGCCAGACGGAACGACAAACAGGCCGAATTTATAAAGGTTTCATTTTAGGCAATTTTGAACCCAAAAAATCTTTACAATGCGCATAAACATCCTTATCAATTTTAAATAAACAAGACAGGCATAATTTCCATTCAAAATTTATGGAACCTTTTAAAGCACTATTTCCGTCACAACACCTACCGGAAAACCTCGAAACAGACTATTTATAGCAGTGTAATTTAAAACAGAACTAACATCATTATGTCTGGCCTGAAATACGGGGCGTTCAAATAAACCAATATGTTTAGCAAAGCTGAGGGCGCGTCCTTGTGACGCATTCGCCAGCCTTGAGACCTGAATGGCCCTACCTGAACCTATATTGGCGCAGCGGTAACCATACCAGTGTGACACACACAGATTTCCGGATTCGATTCCTGGTTTCAGACATCGAAATAATTAAGAACGAATAAGATTTCTGTTCTGGGTCTGGGTGTTTGTGTGCTTGTCTTTGTATGTATTCAAGGCGCTCACTACACAGAATCTTAGCGAGTGAATGAGAGTGAGATATTGCCATTATAGGAATAATATTGTTTCTTCTATTCCAAAGATTACCTAGAAGAGATCGCTCCCCTAGCGATAAGGTCGCCTTTTGTATGCTTATTTTGTTCTGTATCTATTTGTGCCTATAATCCTAACTGATGTAGAAATAAAGAGTAATTGTATTGTATTGTATAAATTATACAATACAATACAAAAACTCTTTATTTGATTTGTTTTTGAAGAGTACAATACAGCGAGCAGGATACCTGATGTTAAGTGGTCACTGCAGCCAGAGACGCCGACATCTAGCCTCAAATAAGACTAAAATCCTATCTGAGGTCGTACGTAGATACGTTACTCTAGAGAACTAAGATGGTTGCCTCACTGTATATGTACCTGACCACCACAACTCTCTAGCTGAAACAAAAGAATTGCTTCACAGCGGCTCATGCGGGCGCCTGTGTAACCTCCCTTGACGAAGTATAGTTCTACCTCCCATTAACCACAAAGTGCTCCAACCAAGTTGACAGCAAAGCCTTGTTTATGACCAACCTCACGTCGATTTGGGTTACAGATGTCTATGGGGTACAAAGAGTATTTAACACCAGATTAACTGCTTATACGTTTACCAGCTATTTTGGTTTCATATAAATATATTATATACAAATACAGCTATCACGTTTGGGTGTGACCTGTGATGTTGATCGACGACAGAAATATAAACAATAAAAAGGACCCGAAAATAGATATCCAATAAAGTGCAGTGTGGCTGAAGGTTTAACGCTGAAGGGGCGGACTCGTAGCGTATCGGGCTTTAAACATAAAACAACTGAACTGATATAACCCAAAATTTATTCCACTAGGTCTAAAAATATTTTTAATGCACCACGTTCATGTCAGCGTCCCACGCACTAAGAGTTTCTAATAGTTCACAAACATCTATATCGAAAATTATAACACATTAATCATTAGAAAAATGATCTATTTCATAAATATTGGGATTTCCTTAATATAATGATGCATCGAATCCATCCTCACGATGTTTTCCTCCACCGTTAAAGCAAGTGAAATTTCTAATACGCACGTAACTTCGGAAAATCAGAGGTGCGTGCTGGATTTGAACATCGGCCATCAAATGTGTGCGGCCGGAATCTTAACCATTAGGCTATCACTGCTTCCTTTACTTACAGAAAATATTAAAATATTAAGGTCTACGAAATTTTATCGTCATAATCACTGGTTTAAAGCAATTTTCTTCCTACTTCTTCCATTAGCAACAATTTATTCAGATCCAAATAAGGTCCATTAAATCTAGTATTCTGCAGAAAACCTTTCAATCTATTAATAATTCTCGAGCCGTAGATATAACAAAAGTGCATTTTTCAATAAATTTATTGGATATCTGTAAATGCCAAGGTGCGAGCGGTAAATGTCAAACGTAGAGTCGATATCGCACTTGTTGCGCGGTGACCCGGTCAACGGGGCGCGGGGGAGGTCACTGGCCGGACTCACCCTGTCGCATGCGAGCGCTACCACCTGCATAGGTAAAGTTCGAAGGTCAAATTTGATAAATCATTTTCAATTAAGTCTTTATGCAGTTTAAATATAGAACTCTCTCTTAACTGCTGAAACTCTATCGTCAACTCCTGTGGAACGAGACATGGGTTAGTCCTCAGGAGTAGCGACGAATCTATATTCACATTCGATAGGTAGAACTATAGTAGACCGGGGAGATACCACCGCTGTTGTCACAATCCGCCCTCGTAATCTGGCGTGGAGCAATTCTTGTCTCGATTGGAGATGTGTGATTGTCACACTTACAGCGAGACGACAATTTTAGTCTTCAGGAGTAGTAACACATCTACTTACGACGTTAAATAGGACTTCAGCCTTGTTTAAGATTAAATATGGGTGTCCTCCACCACACTTCCCAACCACTACCATCTTTCTCCAACCGAAATACAAGAGTAGCTTTACGGCGATTTGTGAGGGCAGCGGTGGTACCTCCCCGGAGGAACTATCTCTACGGCTCTCTACCGCCTATAAGAAAATATGTTACATAAAAATACATACTTTTGTATAACGAGCCATGAATTAGGATTCCAATGAAACGCCGACGAACGATATTTACGAGACAATGGACGGACCGCTCCGACAAGCGTTGAATTTGTAAAGCGTTTCTGAGCTAAATGTTAAACAGCTGCTTAGAATTTGCTGTTACACAGCAGATAACGAACAAAACTCCCCTTTCGCAAGGCTATTGTTTTATGTATTTGTCGCTTTGGTATGCAAACAGTGTGCTTTTTACATTAGTCGACACGTAAAGCTGTTTTTATAGAGCAAAGATATAACGTTTTGGAAAAACTCGTCGTTTTGACTCTTGAAGCGTAGCTAAGTTTTTTTATAAAATTCAGAATCAGTACCTACTTCATACGTTTGAAAAGGTAAAGTGGCCGACGGTGTCTCGGTTGGGGAGGTGTGATTGTCGGGTACACATACAGCGAGGCGACAATTTTAGTCCTCGGGAACAGTAACACATCTACACTACCTCAAATAGGACTTCAGTCCTTAATTGTGGGTGTCCTCGCCCTCCATGCACTACCACGCTGCTCCAATCGAAATACAAGAATAGACCGCAAGGGCAACGGCGTGACCCTTCTCATTCTGCAAAGAGCCTCACGCCTAGTGGGATAGATATGGGTTGATGAAGGCTCATAATCCAGAACTCTGGCTAAGCGCAGATCGGTTACTATAAATACATAGTAACAATACATTTTATTTTATTCAATGCCTCTGCACACTCAACATTCTCGTGTCATGATGTCACGAACGCTACATCACTCTGAACAGCAAACTGGTTTATTGACTCTACAACAACTATTTATCTTTCATCATAATGACTTCTTAATTTTGTTTTTGTAAATTACTAATATTGTTTTAATTGACTTCATACAAAAGACGTACAGTTTTTATCCAACAATCAATTAATATTTTCAAATATACAATGTTTCTCGCGCCGTAAAATCCGCGACTATCGTGTGAAAGGCTTATATGATTTAGTTCAACTATATATTCAAAATACGTATATAAAATGGCACATAGAGACAAAACATTTTTTTTGTGGTTATATATTTTTAATGCATTTAGCTCAGAGTATATTTTTGGCGTGGAATGAAGTTGTGCGCGCCGACGTAACACATAATTTATTAGCGTGGGACGAAGTTGCGCGCGCTGATGTAACACATAATTTATTATTTTAATTTAAGTGTTTTTTGTAATATTTACTTTCTTTTATCGGTTATTTGCTTATTTAAAATTTGTTTGAACGCATTAACAACATATGTTTTTAATTGCGCCAAAGAAGTGTAACTACTTACGTGCATTCATAAGTACATACACGCTTTTTTTATATAGTCCAGGCCTGCGTACGAGCTCGAAAGACTGCTTTTTAATTTATGACTTCCTCGCACTGAGACCTCCTTAAATACTTATTAAATATCGCAATGTTAACCTACAAAATAGAAACATTACCAACTTCAATGATTCATACAAAACGTACGCCGATCGAAAGCGTGTCTCGGAATTATCGCGAAAGTGCAAACTGTGTCTTTTTCTCTCGTTTTATGAGTCAATCTGTTAACATAACAGTCCATTCATGTGTGCAAAAATTATGAATGAGGCATTAGTCACAAAAATGCTGTCTCAGCTTTCGTTCTGATCTAAATGTTTGAGAACACGAGACCAATCTAGGTCAATGGCCAAAGGCAGTAAGTTGCAATTGCGTGGAAATTACGGGCATTCTACTCTTGCCTACTCCACTGCATATGCTACGGCACTGTTCACCACGGCTGGAGGTAGAAGGGGGATACCCTCTATACCTCGGCGTGTTCTCTAAGAAATAAAAAACCTTCCGGTGATAACATGCATTGGATTCCCGCATTATCATCGTCATCATCACTGCTAGGCACGAGTCTCCTCTCAGAATGAGAAGTATCAGGCCATAGTCTACCACGCTGGTCAAATGCGGATTGGTAAACTTCATACACCTACAGGAACTTCACAGAGAATCCAAGATCCTCCAGAATGAGAGACCGGAATAACCTAAACTAACATAACCCTATCACTGCCAATTCCCGCATAGTACAATATTAATTAAATTATTATATGCTACAAAAACATAAGCAATGGGGCCGTACCCACTGTTTAGAAGGTGGTCAAGATTTGGTCTTCCTTGTCGGCCAACAACCGTCCTCCTGATAGTCGGACACGCTGACCACAGGATCTCCCGCGGAAATGGTCTGCCGCCACGTGGTCTATCGAGCACAATTCCAATTTAAAACTAATACACATTCACATACACAGCCAACATATTTCAACAGCCAACGATAAAATACTTGTAATTTATGGATGAAGTAAACATATTGATTCTCGTCTATAGAATTTTGAAAACAATTCCAAAATAATTATGTTAGGTGGTAGAACTGGGTACTAGGTACCATCGCCGTCGTCACAATCTGCCGTGAAACAATACTTGTTTCGGCTGGAGAGGTGGTTGGTGGATGCATTTTCTATATTATCTGTGTCATTATATTGTATATTACAGTTGCTCACGTCACGTCGCCGTCCCGCCCCGTCCGCTGTCTGGCGAGAGCTTTACAAGCGAGGCGACCATCTTAGTCCTTAGGAGTAGTGAAGCATCTACGTATGACCTAAGGGTAGAACTTGAGTCTTGTTTAAGGTTAGACGTAGGTGTCCATAGACTGCAGTGACCGATAACATCCGCACTTTCATTTGCTAATCTTCAAACCTTTAAAAAACTGTTTTAAAATTGCTATAAAAGATTGTCTGGTCACAGTTATATCCGGTAGAAAGATATGATGAAGCGTAAGCATAGCTCGTTAGTCTCGAGTGTAGCAAAAATAATGTTAGTAAATGAGTAGTAGTATTATTTTGTATCAATTATTTCCATGCGTCGGCGTCCATGCGGCTGTCTTTTAGTTGTCGGTCCCGATTGTTCTTTGGATAGTCATTAAACATTGTACGAAGCCTTGTTGGTTTGATAACATTCGACTTGGATTTGTCACTAACATGTATCTACTCCACCAATTCATATTGTAGCAACGTGGGAGTGTATGCTCTAAGGCACCCCATTGTGAGGAGAGGCGTGCCCCGCACTGGGGCATAAAATAGCTGGAGCCAAGCAATATTATATTAAATATGGATCATTCTTTGACCTCGATTGTTTATTTTTGTTTAACTTTCAAATACAAACTTGAACTACTAGATACCAAAATAACACATTAAAAAGCCACAAACATAATCAAGACTTTTAACAAACATTATTTTATTATTTAAATCAAGATGCCCGGAGTTTAAATAAATTAGTAAGTATAAAGGAAAGTTTTAGACTATGTAATATCACTTTAAATCATTCCTTTTGAGCGGACCAATTAGTACGCAATTTGGGCAAAAAAGTATCTGAAATGTGACCGAACAGGCGGATGCTGGCTGACGCTGTGGCCAATGGTTCTTATTCTCTTCCTCAATAAACAGCCTATCTATTTCGAAAACATTTTTCAGATCCGTAAGTATAGTAAAATATTTGAGCATAATAATTTATCGTACGAGAACATATGCAACTATTTATATGTTCGCAAAATAACGAATGGACGCATTGAGTAACGAGGCGCCTTGTGCGGGCACAGCTGGTTATCTTTGTTACAAATACGGGAAACTCTAAAATGAACCTTAACTTAATATTAAAAGAGTTAAAAATACAAACGGCTGGATTGAACACACAATAGATGCCAATTAAAACAGCAAATAACAGTGCATGAACCCTTTGAGACTACATTTCGTTATTTTTAAACTGCTCGTGGCGCTCATATTTGATAAAGATATGAACAAGGCATCCGGGAAAGAGAATTTTATTAATTTGAACAATGACAATTCAGTTCAATGAATTTCAACGCTAACTTTTAGCTGTTCTTTTGCTTCCGTTGAATTTCATTTTTTTCCTTTGTGCTTGGTACTGTGTCGTCAAATCTCAAATACCGTATCTCATCTAGAAGCGTAATACACCTGTCAAAAATAAGTTAGAAACTATAGTTACAAAAACAAAAAAAAACGCGTTTTAATTATGCACCTTGTACTACAACACTAACAGTAGCTATGGCTCAGTTTTCATCATAAGCTGACGATTTTTGTGAGAATACCAAATCATAGTCATGAAATTATTGTATTTGAGAGTTGGTAGAACTATAGTTCGTCCGGGGAACTACCACCGTCGCTCTCACAATCCGCCGTGAAACAGTTTTGTGTTTCAGTTGGAGAGGTGCGGTTGCGAGCACACTTACAACTTAGTCCTCAAGAGTAGTGACGCATCTATGTACGACCTCAGATAGAACTTCAGTTTTATTTGTGGTCAAATGTAGCTGTCCGTCGGCTGCAGTGACCACTTAACATCAGGTGGCCAGCACGCTCGTTTGCTACTCTTAAAACATAAAAAAAAATGTCTTCGGGTCTTGACATGTGTATGAAATTCCAAATTATTCAGACATCTACAAGTGGTGAAAAATTATTCCGTTACATCGATAGATACATACAGGTCAAAAAAAATGAACGTGTTTAAAAATGAACAGTTTTGAATTTTAAAACGGTCGACCACCTAGTGGCAAAAAGCTTCCGCGGGACGGGGGAGGAGGACGACAGCTGCGCCGACAACAAGGACCGTAAACTTAGCCACCTACTAAACAGTGCGGTTTGCCCCCACTTCCTATGTTTTCGCATTGTATTGTAATATTTAATAAATATTGTGATACTATGTGTAAATTTTGACAATAAAGGCAAAGAGGGAACTTTAGAGATCTCAATAATCCCTCGCGCCCTTCCCCTTAGATTAGGCTGGATAGGAAGTCCCCTTCATTGTTGTTTGTATTATAAATAAGGCTTGTTTTGTTAAAAAAAATGCTATATCCAACAATTCGATGAATTCAATTTTCAAAATATAGACGTGGGTAATATCAAATTAAAACCATTCATTAAGGAAGGAAATATCATTACTAATTGGAAAAAAGCAAGCAGATCACAGCTAATAGGAAAAACTACAAACTGAATTATTAATGTCAATTGTCAGAAAGGAAGCACCACCAGCATGTTAGTTAGTAAATATAGTAATGAGCAAGAATTTCATCTGAAATTAGAAGTGATTATAGGAATGCAAAGTTAAGCATAAGAACGTACTAATTTAAATAAAAATATAATACGTTGCTCCTACTCTTTGAATCAGATTTTTTTCTTGGGCTGTCAGTTAGTTTAGTCAGTTCAATTTGACGATACAAATGATTTCCTTATTTTTTTTAGAAATGAAAATTTCGGGGAACATTTCAATGGTAAATAGTCACGCTTTTTTATGTGAGAAGTAAATAAACAAGTGTGCCAGCTACCTGATGTCAACTCACTGCAGCCCATGGACTACCACATTTAACATCAATCCGAACTGAAGTCCTATCTGAAGTCGCGCGTAGATGCGTTACTACTCCTGAGGACTAAGATAGTCGCTCTGCTACAAGTACCCAGCCACAACACATCTCCAACTGCGTCACGGTGGATTATGAGAGCGATGGTTCTTGCTCTCGGCTGAGGACCCAGGTCTCCGGCCCGAGAACGTCCGATGAAAGATCCTGGACGAACTAAAGTTCTACTACCTATTAACATATTGACTGCGGCGCTAATATTTGCAACATACGACCCGCGCGGCGCGTAACATCACCAGCGTGTTCCAATACGGCGGCACACAACGTACGCGTGCAAGCCTTACGATAGGTGCGTTTGCCGCAGCCAATGTATTAAGTCATGTATGGATGTGTGCATCAGTGGAGTTGCCAATGCATTTTCAGAACATTCTTGCGCCATATTGAAACTTACTCAGTTTACCTGCTAAATTGGATAATAACAAAACAGAAAATTTCCACGACAATTAATGAGCAATCGATGCAATCATCGACAGCTCCATATAGAAACAATCGACACTAAACAATGGGACTCACTTCCTGCACAAAACATGGATTCCGTGCCGTTACACAACCATTTCTAGAGATGTCTTGGTTACACTTTCATCTACTGCTTCTGTTCGTCTTCCGTGTCGCTTCCGTTGTGAATTTTTAGAGTTTCGTCGCACACAAGGAAAAAGGGAACCTTTAGGATCACTTCGTTGTCCGTCCGTCTGTCTGTCTGTCAAGACCCTTTTTCACAGGAACGTGTGGCAGATTTAATTGAAATTAATATCAAATATTCGGTTCTGCAAACCCTTGGAATTGAGAAAAAATAAAGCTTCTAAGTCAACGTAATCAAAAGATACGGTCGTTTATGTCGCATATTTTGACATTCGCAAAGGAATCAACGCTTATAAGGGTACTTCCCTTTGATCTAGAATCGTGAAATCTGCCAAGAAGTAAGGGAAAATCCGAAAATCGTAAATTTGTAGACACATCTCAAAAAAAAAAAAATTGCCTATACCGAACCCTCGATACGCGAGTCCGACTCGCACTGGGCCGGTTTTTCGTAACTGAAACGAACAATTGATACGTTACCGCTGTACTTTATCATCTACCCATCGCTGTCTGACTATTGCGCACGGGTCTCGTCGCAGAGCAAGAAGACTTATGACATTGACATGCTTCCTGGATTTTCTGTTCTCATGTTGACACATTTATATTTAAAGTCAAAAGTAGCTCTGTAAAGTCCTCTATATATGTGTGTGAACGTCCTGTCAAAATAGGTCCAGCCATTCAACCTGCAAACGCCAGACGAGACAGGGAAAAAATTAAAAATAGTTGTGCAATATTAAGTGTAAAAAATATTACATACACGTGTAAAAAACAATTAAATTTATTTGTACTTGTAAATATTTAGATTACTTTCATGAAGAAATTTGAGAATTATTAATTTCATTTCGTCATTCTAAAATCAGACTTCCGAAGGATATCAAATTGCCTCGAAAGTATGTAAATAGAAATTGGCGATGGAATTTGATCTTTGACATTGACATACGGAGAAATGAACATGAATTGAATATTCAAAACGAAATTTCGCTGGAAATAGAAAAATCTAGTTCTTCATTATCATCATTTAGCGTGAAGTAAAAAGTTTAAGAGTATTTAAATTATCTGTGAGAAATATTTAAGGTGAGAAAAATGCACCACAGATTGACATGAGAAATAATACAGCTAACTTACAATGTTTTTGTTTTGTTACAGATTCTTGGAGTTTCCCATAGCAGGTACGAAATGTTTGACTTACTTTGAAAGTTAATGAGGTATTATTACAACCCGATAGTAGAACTGAGTCTGGATATTTCTTTCATACATCAGTAATGTAATCGTAACATTTTTTTTAGGTGATAGAACTATAGTTCATCCGAATATATACCACACGATGCCCTCATAATCCGCCTTGAAGCAGTGTTTCGGTTGAAAACATGCCTTTGTCGAGTACTCTTACAGCAAGACGACCATCTTCCTCAAGAGTAGAGACGCATTTACGTTCGACCTTAGATAAAACTTGTTTGAGATTAGATGCGGGTGTCCATGGCCTGCACTGACCACTTAACATCAGATGGAATGCGCGCTCGTTTGCTGCTCTTCAAATATAAAAAAACATCTTTTAATCTAAGCTAATCATAAATATTTCACTTGATTAATAATGATTGATTTGTATAATATTATAAGGGCATCTAGTGTCAGCCGTTGAATTGTAAAACATCTCCAAACTTGTCTATAATCACTAAACCGGACCGACCAGTTTTTGCCCCCACAATCCATGTTGATCAAACTCATCGCCCGAAATGGTTAAACATCATTTGTCTAAAATATCATAAATGGTAAATTGCCATTCGCACCTTATAATCAAACTGGTTTATTTTATCGTTCGAGTTTTTTTATTGCATAACGATTCATAAAATCGAAAGATGATCAGAATCAAAAGAAAGAGATGTATAGATGAAGACAATTTTGACCATTTCGATGAGGTTGCATATCAACTTATTTTGTCGGAGCCACAATCTGAGACGCGAGATATTTACTCATTCACCGACGCATCTCTTAAAGATAGAAGTCATTAATGTCATTAATGAAATATTGCAACATTGAGTAGTGTAAGTTATGTACAAGTTACAATTGGGTTGGTATACATTAAGTATCCAAACCCCTAAACAAAAAGTACATAAAAACTGTTTGCGTGGACTTACGAACACGTGTCATAGTTATACGTCTTTGGCGGTGAAAGAGTGATGAAAATTTTTATAAGATATATATCTTATGG
>DWKL01003271.1:0-11690 GCA_018249415.1 Phareas burnsi
TTTGCAAAGTTCTCGAAGGTGTGTGAAGTCTACCAAACCGCACTTGGCCAGCGTGGTGGACTATGGCCTAACCCTTCACATTTTGAGTGGAGACCTGTGCCCAACAGTGAGACATTAATGGGTCGATGATGATGATGAAGACGGTCGTCTCTCTGTAATCGATGTAAGTGTACCCGACAATCCCACACCTCTCCAACCGAAATTTTGAAATATTTTTATTTAATAGATAAACTAAAAATGAAAATAATAATGGCTTCTTGAATATATTTTATTCTCTCTTAGAATGGCACGTCAGAAGGAATGTTCGTTTTCAAATTCAAAATGTTTTTTTTTCTATTATAAAGAGAAGAAATCGGCCAGTATTCTTACTGTCAATTTTAATAAAGAAAAATATAAATTAAAACAATAATCTCAGTAATTAATTTTTGCATTAAAAAAAATAAATTCAACAGAAATACAAAAATTGCTTCACGGCAGATTGTGAGGATAAAATGCCTTTAATTATTATGCATTTTAATTACGCAACGGGTACTCACAATATGCTGTTTTTTAATTGCCTATATTTCGACCCAGTTGCATGGATCGTGGTCACGGCGAAACTGCGGTAGCGGGGAGAAACTATTGCCTGGCACTAGTGGTGGATTAGTCTATTTATCCTACGTCTAGTTCGTTTCTCTTTTTTGTTCACAATATCACGACATACTGCACTAACTGTACCTTTACGCATTGAACTTTGCGCCATTTGCGGTTCACATAAACATTTGTTAGATCCTATCCTACCGCTTGACTTTGCAATCCTGATGACTGATACTAGCCAATAATATCCGTCGCTAACACAACAACAATAAAAATAATTCGCCCGTCACACAAGCGTTGCTTTCGCCGGGATCGAAGCTGGAACCCCACCGCGTTAACATGCGCAGCGTCATCGCCACGGCGATTGCGCGAAAAGTCGCCATTTTGTATTAGCAAGTACATAATACTTCGTGTCCAAAAATCGAACTTACACTTATTATTACTGAAGCGAAGCTCCCCACGTGGGGCCAGACCAGCCCTTTTAATAAGATCAATGCCCGTACCATTGGCTGCGTGATTGACCGCGAGTTAAGTGTGAGTTTTCACTGAGTTTCGTGAGCTACGTCAAAGTGAAATGTATAATTTATTTGGTTTAATGTATAGTGAAGTTTTCATTGAAAAGTTGTACACAAATTTAATTTTTTAATAAACGAAGACCAGCGTGGCTTAGTGGTTAACATATCAATCTGACACGCAGAGAGTTCTGGATTCGATTCCGGACAAGGAGACATTTAATTAATTAATTTACACTCCTTTTCTGGGTCTCCTGCTACTGTGGGGTTGTAAATGTACAAAAGGGTTTTTTTATTTAACATTCTTTTTTAATACGTATAGGCTTGCATTATTTGATCTCAATCTCACTTGATGGGAAGTCAAATGCGACTTAGGATACATCGCGCTTGCCTAAAAGATCGCTATTGATACTTGCTTTGAATAGTTTCAGGCTATAACTGTCGGATAAACTTCTCTTTCATTTATAAGATATAAAATAACAACTATAATAAAAGTAAAAAAAAACGACCGTAACTTAAATTAATGTTGAATTTAAAAAGCTATTACCAATTTTATTAAACATTTAAATGTCAACAATGTTTAAAATAATATTTTATTGAGGTTTGGGTTCTTTGCCTGTATTTTATAAATATATATTTTTTTTAATGTGAGAATAGTAGCAAACGAACCTGCAAGTCAACCAATGTTAACGTGGTCATTATAGCTCAATACGACTGTAGTCCTATCTGAGGTCGTACGTAGATGCGTTACTACTCCTGAGGACTAAGGTGGTTGCCCCGTTGTAAATGTACCCGGCAAAATCACCTCTTTCACTAAAACAAGAATTGTTTCACGGCGGTTTTGAAGTTATATTTATATTTAACCGTTAGATAAGAGTAAATAAAAAAATCCACATTGGTATATATTGTATTATATTATGATTATATACAACGGATTTTGTATTGAAGTCTTCATATAATTTAAAGTGCATATTGAAAAGGTTAGAAAAGTACGTAGAAAGGTGATCTGCGAAAAAAGCGATGTTTATAATATGAAATATATTTAATTATTACTTCATATATAGAAAGTTGTATGTTTTACGTTATAGTATAATATCATGCAATCGTGTGTTGCTTAGAGACCTTTTTCAATCCGAATAAAAACAACACACACAAAATACACATTAAATGACTTGCATTGTTCTTTAAAATTGTTGCCAAAATTCTTAATTTCTTATCGACGATATAAAAATACATCAACATATTATTGTACTAGATCTCTCTTATCACTTTGACCTGATAGAAACGATTGTCTTAGTTAAATTATATTATACACAATATATTTCATTTCATAAGCTTCGTATTAAATATTTTTGTCGCTGTCATGAATAGTACAAAGACGTACATTAAGATATAAAAACATATTTTTAATTTAATTTATTCAATAATCTATACGGCTATACTTCGTTTATAGATCCCAATAGCACCATTAAATAAAACCCTTATGTAAACGAAAATTTAAAACAAGATCATTAAACCGCTAATTTCCCTCTCACATTCATTAGCATACGAAACGACATTCAACAAAACTGAATACCTGTGATATTTAATTTAATCGACAATCGTTCGAGAAACGCGACCTTGGTAATCGTTAGAGCGAGAGAACAACACCGAACTCGCAATGTGGTCTACACGAGGCGCGCCGCTCACCGATCTTTTAGGTTATGTTATGTCATTTAACGAATAAGGTGTCCCGTTGTCGAATAACAGTTGAAATACCATTGATATTGGTTTTCCTATGTGTTTATAATACGTGTCTGTGCGATTTTGTGTCTCTGAACAGTTTGCTGATCGTTAAAAGTGTTTTCGTTGACGTTTCGGCCATGTTGTCGGATTGCGATGTGTTAGTCAATCGCGCGGTGACGTTGTAAGCGTAATAGATAGATAACGACTAATTATGAAATTGTATTCAACCAAAAGTAATGTTTCCACGAATTCAAGTATCGTTTATCGGACTTTATTGTGACATGATTCTTTTTTGAAAAAATATTCTGTCAAATTCGATGGAGACAAGCGATTTTGTACTTTGGTAATTAATTATTGATAAAAATAAAACGTTTGAATTGCTATTTTGGAGAACATTTTTTGAGTGAGATTAATGAAATTCTCCTCTCTAAATAATTATAGTTAGAATCATAATTATCAAAAGGACATAAACTGCAGTACCCTTAAGTAGAGTCAGTGTTCTCTATTTGAACTCAAGGAGATAACATTCTAGATGGGATTTTATATAAAGGTGATAGAACTATAGCTAGATTGGGGAGAAACCGCTGCCGTCCTCACATCCGCCGTGTAACTTACTGCGCGTGACGGTCTCAGTCCTCGGGAGTAGTGACGCATCTACGTACGACCTCGGGCAGGACTTCAGTCCTCCAATAACAACGAGCGTTGGGCGTGGGTCTCTTCTCAGAATGGGACGGGTTAGGCCATAGTCCACCACGCTGACCAAATGCGCATTGGTAGACTCCACATTCTTGATAGTATCAGACGTTACTTTGCGGAAATCAATGATTCAAAGTTAGGAAAGAACTACTTCGCAACAATCCGCGACCAACATGTATGATGGTATATATCTTGCCAAGACGTGCAGTGTGCACCTCCCTTCCTCCCGCACAGGACACAAGGACTGGCTTAGCAACTAACCGTCGTAGAGTCAACTTGCCCTGATCTTATTCACATGAAGTCGCGGGCATCGCCTAGTTCCCAATAAACTCACTGAGTTAGAACGATTCATATAGACTTTCGTTGCTTGTATGCTATAAAACAATTCGAGAAAAACAGATATCGCTTGTAATATATTAAAGTTCCGACAGCTTAATTTATAACTATTTAGATCATATTTACGTAATCAATTCGAACTAGCCAGTGAAGTGTGAACTGGAGCGAAGGTCAATAAAATTAGTAGCCACCTTTGTGACTTTACACTTTACTGTTAAACAAAGAACACTATTAAATGTATATTCGTCGTCAGTCTATTACTGTCTCACTGCTGGGCACGGGTCTCCTCTCAATGACGGATTGGTAGAGTTCACACATCTTCGAGAACATTACAGAGAATTCTAAGGCGTGTAGGTTTCCTCATGAAGTTTTCCTTCACAATTAAACCAAGTGATAATTAATAGTATAATACTTAAATAAAAATATTGTGTTAAAGTTAAAAATAAAAACAGAACTGACCTAAATCTAGTAAACTATAAACTATCAATATTGAGCCGAATGTAATATCGATATATATCTTTACTGCACGGTACCATTGTGTACGGTCAGCTGAAACCCTTCGTCGGTACAAAAGGTAACACCTGCCACCAGTAAAAGGTGTTTTAAAACAGGCAACAGTTAACCCACAGGCGTATTATATAGTTATCTTTAACCTTTATCAGAATTCTTTGCGTAACTAATTCCGTTGCGTTATTGATCAACGTTTTGTGTACTTTTTTGTTATGTATTTGTTATTTAAATATTGTTTTTATTAATCTTTGGAGAAAACTGGCGGACTGATGACCTGAAGATGACAGCGGGAAACCGCTGGATTCAGAAGGCACAGAACCGGTTGGATAAACTCCGATTAGAGGGGGTCTATGTCCAGCATTAGACATTAAAAGGTTATAGAAGATTGATGATTAGAGAAAATGTTAATTACGTAGATACCAGACCTAGCATAGACATAATATAATATGTATATAATGTCTACTTGACACCACTACGCGTTCCTGAGAAAAAGAGTCTTGACAGGCAGGCAGACAGACAGACGGGCGGACAACGAAGTGATCTTATAAGGGATTCCTATTATCGTTTTGAGGTACGGTACCCTAAAAACAGATGAAATTAAAAAAGCAAATTTAATTTAAATAGTACGGATAACTAAAAACTCGTTTAAAGGCCAAGCATATCGAACTGTATATAAAAATACAGTTTGGTGCGACATAATAACTTAAAGGCGTAATATATACCGGTGACATATAAGTTAATGGTCGTACGTTGCAAATGAGGGTGACATTTGATTGCGTGGAGGAAGTGAGCGCGGACCGGTCCACCGCGTGCGGGTTGCGCCCGCTCCGTCTCGTTCGATTTCGGTTTCGTTTGAGAATTGTATCTTTGGACATTGACGGGGTTTTTTTAGAAATTTTGACAAGATTTTTTACTATTTCAGTATTTTAGTCAGATTGTTAGTAACATTTGATTGCGCGGAGGAAGTCAGCACTGACGGGCCGGTGCGCCGCGTACGGTTTCGTCTGGACTTTGTGTCGACGGAGTTTTTTGGGAAACGAACAAGTCGAATTAAATTTGCACCAAAAAATCCAACTGCGAAAGCTTTTTTAATTAATTAAGTCTAATAAGTCTCGCCGAAAAAAGGAAATTAAAGCCGCCATCTTCATTTTTTAAAATTTTAATGTATCCAGTGTCACTCGCGCTACCAAGACGAATCTAACGACATGTCATATGTTAAATTCCAACAGACCGTTTAGGCCACAACCCGTAGCTAAGAAATAGACACACAAACATACATATGTATATATACATACATGTATGATTCTTTCGCCTATAGATAAAGAAAATCGAACAAAGTTACTTTCCCATTTACAATATTAGTATGGATGCATACGTAAACTGAAGGTCGTTTAACGATTGTTTCAAGAGTTTAAACTGACAGTTATCTGAAACGGGCTTAAAGATTAAAGGTTAATTGTGATAGGTATTCAGTGGTAGGTTATTTATATGCAGTAATTAACTCGATTAATTGCTGACATTGTAATTACGGGAGTTCTTCTAAGAATTTGTTATGTTATGCAGATTTCCTTTGGGATTCTAACAATAATAATCTTCTAGTGGTAAGATAAGACGCTAAATGTTACGGGGATTGCATCCTACACGCGCGTCTAATTTTTGGAAGTTATATTTGCATTAGAAATTAATCATCACTTGCATTGACGGTGGAGGAAAACATCGTGAGGAAACTTATGCATCTGAGAGTTCTCTGTAAAGGTATGGAGGGTGTGATGTATATCACTAGTAGACTGGCATTTTTGTCCCTCTATAGGGCATGGGTCTCCTCTCAGAGTGAGAATGGTTAGGCCATCCACCACGCTTGCCAAGTTCGGAACGGTAGACTTCATACACCTTCAAGAACTTTACAGAGAACTCTCAGGCATACAGATTCCTCACGATGTTTTCCTTCGCCGTCAAAACGAGTAATAATTAATTAGTAATATGCACATAACTTAAAAAAGTTAATTGTGCGCACGAGATTTGAACCCCGGACCCCCAGCGTGATAGACCGGAATCTTACCGCTAGGCTATTACCACATCTTCATTCTGAGTTCTATCTACTTATAGCTTCTGAACTGACAAACATTCCATTCACACTTTAGTATTTATATATAAATAAAGTGTAGTTATGGACAACAATAGTTGACACAAACTCGTAAAGTGATAACAAAGTGACTGTCGCATCAGAATGTGGTGTTAGTGTGGAGTGTGAGGACGCTGGCGTGCGACTGTGTTGAGAGCATGACAGCCGGCGTGACGGCGCGCCGCAAGGCCAAGGCGAAGCGGAGCTGGGCCAAGGTGGAGAACGATGCCCAAGTGAGTATTGCGCGCGTGGTATGCGTCCACGTGGTTCATTCGGAACGTGGCAGACGCTGTCGTGGTGAGACTTCAGAGTTGGGAGTCACCGGCGCCGCAAGTGGCTGTGTTGTGCTGCGTTCGAAGGGCTTGTTACGGAAGAGATTTATACCGGGCGTTCGGACAGGGCCCTCGCGGCTGGCAATCTGTGATCATTATCCGATAGGCCATCATCTTACTGGAGGCTTTTTTTATGTTAGAAGAGTAGCGAACGAGCGTGCAGGCTACCTGATGTTATTTTTAATTTACTTTCATAATCATCATCATGATTAATATAATTATGTTTCTGGGCATGGGTCCCCTCTTAGAATGAGAACGGTTAGGCCATAGTTAACCATGCTGGCCATTGCGGGTTGGTAGACTTCGTACACCTTCGAGAACTTTACAAAGAACTCTCAGATGTTTAGATTTCCTCATAATGTTTTCCTTGACCGTTAAAGCAAGTTGAGTTTAGTGTTAATTTACCTTATCTAGTTGTAATTGACATTTTTGATTTAAAAATTATTATAGATTTCACTTTGACATGTTCATTATAATTGTAATTGACATTTTATATAATTTCAATTACTGATTGTTCTTTCCGTGTGTTATTTGTTATTTAATATTTGAAATTGATATCGTTAATTAGTGTCATTGGAATTACCGTTCTTATTAATTAATTAAATAAATAAGTAAGTGATCACTGTAGTCCACATAGGACTAAAGTCCAATCTGAGGTCTTACGTAGATGCCTTACTACTCCTGTGGACTAAGATGGTCGCCTCGCTGTAAGTGTACCCAACAAACGCACCTCCGATCGAAACACAAGAAATGATGTGAGATGTAAGAGATACATGCAAAAACACAAACACCCAGACCGTGAACAGAAAACTGAATTCCTTATTTAGACGTCTGTCCGGCCGGGAATCGAACCGGAGCCGTCTGCGTATCAGATTGGTATGGTTACCACAGTGCGTACATATGAATATTTTGAAACGTACATTATCGTAGAACTGGGTGAACGTAGCGCTCTTTGATCGCACTAAGTTCAGGGGTCAAGCAAATGTTAGGGTCATAAATCATGGTGACTTTTTGCGGTTGTACGTTAGCTTGTTTCGCGAACTCGCGTTTTGGATGACTGGGCGTTGCGCTTTAACATCGATGGAGCTGGTGAGCCGCTTTATATTGCTATGACGGCAATGCCGTCACACCGTTGCCAGCTTTTTTAGGTGAGAAGAGTAGCAGACGACCTTGCTAGCCACCTGATGCTAAATGGTTACTGCAGACCATGGACAGTTATATCTAAGCTACAAAGGACTGAAGCCGTAACTGAGGTCGGACGTAGACGCGTTAGTCCAGAAGACTAAGACGGTCGTTTTGTTGTAAGTGTACCCGACAACCAGATATCTCCAGCTGAAACACAAGAATAGCTTCGCGGCGGATTGTGAGGGCGTCGGTGATGCCTCCTCGATCAAACTGTAGTTCTACTACCTATTGATATGCTACCCTTAAATACTAAGGTATTATGCTTTATGTGCCTCGCCTTATTACGGGAAGTCAGGTTCACTAACAAGCGAGGCAACTATCTTAGTCCTTAGGTCTACTGACACATCTACGTAAGACTTCAGATAGGGCTTCAGTTCTGTTTGAGGTTAGATGCGTGTCCATGGGCTGCAATGACCATTTGACATCAGGTGGCCCACACACTGGTTTGCTGCTCTTCACATATTTTCCCATACTCAAACGAAGAATCGCGTATTAATAACAGCGCACACAAGATACACTGCAACATGATCTCACACATTGGCAAACTTGTACTCACACATTCGCAAACTCGTGTCTATGAATTCATTTATACGTATTGTACTAGCGTGTTATGCCATAACGGGCTTAACACGCTAAAACTCAATCGAGCGCGTGAACCACGCCTCCTTTGTTCTTATAATTTTACATGGATTTGTCGAGTTACTTCGCACCTTACTATATCTATTATATACTTGTAAATATTGTACTCAGGTCCTATTTCCCTTGTTCTAGGCGTCCGACTTCACGGATATAGGGGACTGGCCGACGTTGGGAGCGGCTGTGGCCGGCGCGCGGTGCCATTCGACGCCACCACCCCACGACGCCGATCCGGCACACCATAATGGCAATGCGGTAAGTTTACCCGTTTCAAGACCCACTACTTGATATGACTGCAACTGTCACACTGTCGGGTACGTGTCGCTCGCCACAACTGCAGAGGGCCTGGAATGTGCTCTATCAAGCACCCCCGATGACGTGTGTCCAGTGGACATTGTTGACTACGGCACCGCCGTCCCCGAGCTGAGATGCCGTTATCCAACATGTATCCGATTTCGACATTTTGAGGTTTTCATAATCAGTAAAATACGAATTAAAAGTTTCACAAATGAAAGTGCTCTATTAGATCTGTTTTTGATACCTCAGACTCTTGCACGTGATGCCCAGTTATTAACTAGCATACATTTAAAAAAAATACCCTCTTTTTATCGGCATTACGCGAAAAGTTATTTGGTGTGTAACGGCATTATAGCTTACGGACGACAGTATTATTGAATTTATCTATGTATACTTTCATTCCACCAATAAATAAATGGTTAATTTTTAAATAATTTACTTTATCCCATTATTTAGGCCTCGCTTTCTCTTTTTGGGATTGTCGGGTTACGCAAAGTGGGTATATTAAAACAGTCGTTTTCTTGAAACAGATTATACTGAGGTTGTTCTTAAGTCTCGGTCGTAACGAGGAAACACAAAATTAATGATCGGTAGAAAGGATAGGTTAGGATAATAGTCCATCCAAGGAAGTACCACCGCCGCTCTCATAATCCACCGTGGAGCAATTTTTGTGTTTCGGTTGGAGAGATGCGGTTTCCGGGCACACTTAGAGCGAGGCGACCATCTTAGATCATTAGATGGACTTTATGCTTTTGGGCTATAGAAAATAATGACAATAATTTCGAAATTTACAGGACCAAGAGCGGAAACCGCTTGAGGATCAGCCGCCAAGGGTGGAGAAGGTGGAGCCTACCTTCAATCATCAGGGTCATATGGACAAACACGCGCACACAGACAAGAATAAGGCAGCTGGTGAGATCTATATTAAATTATTATATTTAATAAAACTATAATCGTCCAGGCAGGTACCACAGCCGTCTTCATAATCAGCAGTTTTGCGTTTCGGTTAGAGGTGGAGAGGTTTGGAGAGGTTATTATTTTTAACTTCCATGATATGATGCGTGCGTGCGTGCGTGCGTACGTGCGTGCCTGTATGCGTTTGTGTATGTATGTGAGTGAGTGTGCATCATGTGTTATATAATTTCTTTCGCCGTTTAATCTCAAAAAATGAGACACCTTACAAAGCTTATTGGTAGTTTGCTGACGTTCAAAAACAATTCTGTAAATGATTTATTTTAAATAAAAATATTCCTCACTATCTACAAGGGTTGACTAGTTGGAAATGCCACAAGGCGTTAAGTCCCCCCCATTGTAACATTTAACAATAAAATGTAAATTGTATTGATTTTGACTTTTTCTTTTATTTGGATGTGTTGCAGCCGGCAAGAGCGGCAACAAGTCCGGCAAACACAAGTGGGTGCCGCTAGACATTGACGTGAAGGCTGCGAGGCCGGGGAAGCATGGCCCACCGCACCCTGTCAGGCTGGACAACGGTGAGTTGGCGTTTCATGACCTTTTTTGACGTACCGCCCGACCTTAACCTTTAGGGTTAGATTTAATAGCTTTTTAATAAATAAATATTTTTTGTTATTTGGTTAACTATGCGAGTAAATAATACGCTCTACCGTCCTTAAGTTATAATGCCGTTATGAAGGTCATACACGTTAGGGTATGCATGATGGTTTTAGCCGTGCATGCATAATCGACAGATACCGACTGCATGTACATGCGCTGATAGCCGTACACTTTTATCACATACACGCTAGGGTTTGCCTGTCGGTTATGCATGCATGGCTAAAACCATCATGCAAACCCTAACGTGTATGACCTTATTACATACCAAAACGAAAGGAAATTCGAGCAAAAAAGACGGTAATTTTTTAAAATTAGTTCTACTAACTAGAAATTATATGCAACAGTTTGAGATATCAAAAATAGATCTAATAGAGCAGTTTTAAAATAGTAAAAATTTTAATTAGTATTTTATTGATTACGAAAATCTCCAAGTGCATAACGGCATCTTAACTTGAGGACGGTAGTTTTAATATTTTCCCGCGATTTAGGCCTCACATTACCCACATGGCAATGTTGGGTTACGCAATGCGGGTACATTGTAATGTTAGTTTCTCTTGAAGCAGTTAACACTGAGCTTCGTTTGTTTCGGTTGCTTTGAGAGAAATACATTTTTCGTTATACTTCTTGCTATGATAACCCGTTGGGGAGATTCTGGTCTTTCGTGCCGAGGGTCCGGGATTCGAATCTCGCACGAGCCTCTGATTTTTCTACGTTGTGTGTTTGTGTGTGTTGTGTCCCCTTCATCATTACTTGCTTTTACGGTGAAGGAAAACAGTGAGGAAATCGACATGCCTGGTAGGTATCTGTAAAATTCTCGAAGGCGTGTGAAGTCTGCCGATCCGCACCGGGCCAACGTGGTGGCCTACCCGACTCCTTTTGAGTGGAGTCTACCAATCCGCACAAGGTTCGCGTGGTGGACTATAGCTTAACCCGTTTCATTCTGAGTAGAACAAGTAGGCGTTAGTAAAACTCTAGTTAATGGCCGCTCAGGAATTGATAAAAGGTTGTTAGGCGGTATAACATTAAACTTTTTCAGAGTAAGAAGTAGTAGACGAGCACACGCTCCACTTGATGGTAAGTTGTTTCGGTTGGAGAGGTGCGGTTGCCAGGCACACGTATAGTGAGGCGACCATCACAGTCCTCAGGAGTACTGACACATCCATATACAACCTCAAACGGAACTGCGGT